>CAUYLG010001126.1:0-88036 GCA_963573385.1 Cacajao melanocephalus | reverse complement strand
TTCTCTGAGTGGACATGCTTTTTGTTGATGTTGAAGTTATTTCTTTCTGTTTTTTAGTTTTCCTTGTAACAGTCAGGCCCCTGTGTTGCAGGACTGCTAGAAGTCAACTCCAGACCCTGCTTGCCTGGGGATCACCTGCAGGGGTTGCAGAACAGTAAGGGTTGCTGCTGGTTTCTTCTTCTGTGATCTTTGTCCCAGAAGGATACCTGCCAGATGTCAGCCTGAGCTCTCCTTTATGAGGTATCTCTTTGTATATACAGGGGTAGGGGAGCTGCTTGAGGAGACAGTCTGTCCCTTATAGGAGCTCAAGTACTGTGCTGGGAGCTCCGTTGTTCCATTCAGAGTTGCTGGACAGGTATGTTTAAGTCTGCTGCAGCGGAACTCATAACTGCCTCTTTTCCCAGGTGCTCTGTCCTGGGAAGGTGGAGCTTTGTTTATAAGTTCCTGATATGCTCCTGCCTTTTTTCAGAGATGCCCTGCCCAGCAAGGAGGTAGTGTAGTCACAGTCTGCCTACAGAGGCATTGCTGAGCTGCCACAGGCTCTGATCAGATGCTGTTTAAACTTCTTTGTGATTTTGTTTACAGAGGTAAGTTAGAACTGCCTCGGTAATGGTGCTCTGCCTCAGTAATGGTGGACTGTCTCTGTAATGGTGGACTGCCTTGGTAATGGTGGACTGCCTTGATAATGGCAGACTGCCTCAGTAGTGGTAGACTGCCTTGGTAATGGAGGATGCCCTTCCCCTCACCAAGCTGGAACATCCTGGGTCCAGCTGCTCTTGCTGTGAAACTCTCAATCCAGAGCGTTTCAGATTCCTGGCCTTTGTGGGTATGGGACTTGCTGAGCTAGATCACCCAGCTCCCTGTTTCAGCCCCTTTTTCTTCAGTTGAATGGGCAGCTCTGTCTCCCAGGCTTTCCAGGCACCAGTTGAAGTGGCTGCCCAGATTTGTGTGAGGTTTTATGTGGAAACCCATGGCACTGGCTGAAACAGCTGTGCTGGAAACTTGTGGCGCTTTTTGGCCTGGGAATCTCCTCGTCTCTGGGCAGTAAAAGCTCATTTGGAAATGCAGTGATCACTCACCCTCTGCGTTGTTCTCACTGGGAACTGCACTCCAGAGCTGTTCCTATTTGGCCTTCTTAGATCTCTCGCAAAACTCAGCAAAAACATAGAAAAAATTTGCTGGGCATGGTGGCACATGCCTATAGTCCCAGTAACTGGGGAGGCTGAGCAGGGAGGATCACTTGAGCCCAGGAAGTTGAGGCTACAGTGAGCCATGATCATGCCACTGTACTCCTGCCTGAGTGTCAGAGTGAGACCCTGTCTCAAAAAATATAAAAAAGAAAAAAAAATTTAATGATACTCAATTTTAACTTATGAACCAACTTTAGTTTCCAGCTGTGTCAGATAAGAAGACATTTGCTGCAAAGTACATCAGAAGGTGAGATGGGATGGGATTTAGTGCCCAAGAGGAAGTGTTATCTTTGATAGAAGCATGAACATTGCTTCCATTTTCACAGGTTGGAATGCAGAGTGTAAGTTGGCAGAATTGGTAGTGGTAAGATGAGGCTGTTCTGATCCCATTGCTTCTTTTTTCTCTAGGAAGTCTGAGAGGGAGGAGGGTGTGGTGGAGAGTTGAGAAAAAGGGAATGTGTGAAATAGCTGTCTTGAAGAGTGGGAAAGTTAATTTACTAGGGAAGTGTGTACCGTGGTCTTGCCATATTGAGTTCCTATCTGAGATTTGTGATTATAAATGTGAAGTGAGTCCAGTTAGCATGGTTGCCTAATTTTCTGCTGTAAAATTTATCCTTACAGGAGCCAATACGCATTTATAGGTTATTTGAGTGCAAACTGTGGTTGGGGTTTTCTAGGCAAGTATGGTACGAGGAGAGTGGGGCACAGAAGTGAAGGTATTTTAAATGAGATTCTTCTGATGAGGCATCAAGGGACTTGGGCTGGATAAAGAAGAATAGTAGGACATAAAGGGATGGTAGCTTATAAAAATAACAGTAGTTGTATTGAGAGAGAGAACTCAGTGGGGCAAAGTACTGTTGGAAGAGCATGAGCATAGAAGAACTAGATGGATGGCTAGCAAGTTCAAAGTTTTAAGTAAAGATTTTAGATTACCTATAAAAAGGTAGAGGCTTTCTAGACTCTGGGAAATTAGTCAAAAATTCACTTTGGAGAAACTGCTTAAACTTTCAATTAGGAACAATTTGGATAATATAATTTGTATTATCACCAAGCTGGGCTCGTATCAATTCTATTCAAACTGTTAGTTAGGTATCACCTTGCCAGTCAAGGGCAAAAGTAAAGTACCAGCCCAACTTTTCTTAGGAAAATAACCCAAAAGATTGTTATGTCTACTATATTTGGGAATGGATGTTTGGGATGTGCTTCTCTACTGCTAATCACTTCAGTTCATTTATCGAAGGAGCACTCAAAATAGGTAACATATAGACAAAACAACTGGTTAATTTCACTTTTTGCTCCACATTTGTGGCAGGCCAAGGAGAACTTCAGTTGTTTGGATTGCTTGAAAATACAATGTCAACATACAAGTTCCCAATATTGATTCTCATATACCAGATGAATGGTTGAGCTAGAAAACCTTTTACATCCTACTCAACTCCCAAATTTACTAGAATACTAGTTCTGATTTATTGCAACCTATGGCATAAACTTGCACATCTTTGCAAATGGAAGGGGAGGCAGAGATAAGCTAGTATGACATTAAATTGAGAATAAGTAAAGCATTTGGATTGTCTTAGTTGAGTATGAGTGGAGAAGACAGGACCCAAGATCATGGGGTTATTGTGGTCATTAAATGAGATGCTGTATGCAGAAACTGAGGCCTGAAAAGAATTTGTGACTTTCTTGATAGGGAGCCGAAGCAGAACTCAAATTCAGATTTGCTGGGACCAACGCCTATATCTGAGTCAGGTTTTCAGCTATAAACCACAGAATCCACTCTAATTTATTAAATAGAAAAAATATGTATTTATTTAAGATTGTTAGGTAATTCCTGGGCATGGGGACTACACAGATGGGAAAACAAGTCGCCATTAATCCTTTGACCACTCTAGTAGACACTTCACTGTTCTAACCGTCAGGCACATTCTTAGTCACCTGTTTTGCTGAGAGGTGCTACCTGGACCCTCCAACTCTGCTGTCCCTGGAAGCTGGCTTCCTCTGTTATAGTTGCCTCACCAGAAGGAATTTCTCTCTGTGCCTGCTTCTTTGTGTCACGAGCTTCCAATCCAAGTCTCACATAAGGAGCATCTGATTAACCAAGCCTAGGTCACTTGCCTGTGGTCCTACTGCAAGAGAATTTTAGAAAGTGAATTTCCAGTGTCCATCTTTGAGAAATGCAGATTCAGAAGGTGAGAAACCCTTTAATCACAGAGTGTTCAGAGGGTGCTGGAATTCCCCAAATAATGACAAATATCTTCTAAATATAGTGCTTCATATGCATAGAGCTGACAAGTTACAAATCACTTTCGTGTTATTTTCGCTGGATTATTGGTGAAGGAAAAAAAACACAGTGAAAAAGACAGTAGTTCCCATTTTCTCATAAGGAGAAACCATTTTCAGGAGTGGAAGCTCCATGTAGATTAAGAACCAGATATAAGCTTCTCCAGCTAACGAGGGTAGAGTGGTGTTTAAACTAAGCCTCATGGGTCAGAGGTTCTTGACTGATCATCATGGGTCTCTCCTGACTTAGTAAGGATGCCCCACATAGTAAATGCCCAATAACATTTCTTATTACTATTACCCATTATTTTCTTTTTTCTTTTTTTTTTCCATAATTTATGGTTTTATTGCCTTTCCTTTGTCTGGCCTTTAACATGTATGTTTCTGTAATTTAAATAAAAATCTATGTACTTTCTCCATTTTGGCAAATGGTTTCTTTACGCAAATAGGTTGCACCATAGTCCCCATATGTTTTTCCACTGTTCCATAACCACTGGTTCACAAAGATTGACCAAACTTAAATAAAAGTTAAATTTATAGACATCTTAACTTGGGAAATATGTAGTTAAAAATAATGCTGTTATGCTGATCCATTCTTCTCTCACCTATGACATTTTTCCTTTACCCAAAATTAGTTTTTACCCTCATGCACAGCTCCAATTGTTCTAGCTTGCTCCTTGAGAATTTCTGTAACTCTTCTCCCTACCCATCACCTTCTCTTTCATTTTTCTCTCTCTTTATATTCTTCTCTTGTATCCTCAGAGGGCATTTCCAAGAGAGTTCTTCACCCTAGTGATTCAACTCCTATACCGAACCAACAAGCCTTATTCTTCTGTCTCCAACACAGATTTTAATTACTTTGTTATAATTTTAGTTTCCTTGCAACTCTTAATTATATTATCCAGCTTCCTTTTCGCCTTGGCTCAGTGTCTTTTTACTTCATCCTATTTTCATCTTGGTTTATTCTCTTGATAACTTCTGCTGCTATTTCATTTCCGCCATACTCTCTAGTATCCTATTAATGATGTCACATGATATTCTAAAATTTTTTTCCAAGTTCTATATAAAATCTTTTTCAGAAATCTGTTCTTCTAAAACTTTAGGAAGATTTTTGCTTTCTATTGTCCTGTAGTATTTTTTCATGGTCTCATTGGTGGGTTTTATATCCTCTATATTCATCCTCTAAGCAAAAAGAGATCTTTGGGAATCTGGTATATGTTGATAAACATTGGACAATATTTTTCATAGTTTTGTGCATAAAACAAAGTTCACGTTAAATATTTAGGTATGGAATTTTTCACTTGTGGCATCATGTCAGTGCTCAAAATGTTTCAGATTTTGGTACATTTTGGATTTTGAATTTTCAGATTAAAGATGCTGGTTGTATGGCTCTCCCTAGTCTATTATTATCCCTTTGAATGATGATCAAATTCTCTTGTAAATTCTTCTGGTGGCTGTTTCTATCTTGCAGCCCAGTTCCCAGTGTCAAATAGCATGTGTAGAGTGTGGCTCTGTTATATGGGACTAACATCCTCTCCCACATGCACTGCCCAATTTTTGATCTTCTTAACTAATGCAGTATTTGGAAAAACCATAGTTTCTAGCATGCATTGTTACCAGGGGTTTCCTACCTTTGTGGGAGCCATATTTCCCAGGTTGCAATGTGACAAAGTCAGTCCCAACCAGCCAGCCAGATATTTTATGCAAATGGATATAGGGACGTGGGGGCAAAGAGGATCTTCAAAAGTAGTCATGCATTAAAAACTCACCAGTTTTCTATTTAGTGAAGAGTCTGAGTCTTTGAACCAGGTAATAGGCATGATGGAATGACATTTCTTTCTACCATCTATCCACAGTTGAGGAACCTGTTTTAAGAGGTAAAGTGTGGATACAGATTTTCTTAATTGAGTTTCCTAAAGTACCTTAAATGATCCTAGATTACTGCATGGGCTTTACTTCAGTATTAGTTTTCACTGTGGCTTTTTCTGTCTTCTTACAGACCATCGAAGTAGGAAGTCAGGAAAGTTGCATCAGGAACTGAAGGTCATATGCGTTTTATAAGTGAAAATCTCATCCGTTTATCTTTTAACGGGTCAATACAAAATATGATGCTTTTTGAAAATGACAATCTGCCTTAGTATGGCAGTCTCCTGTAGCTCTTGGAGTTACCTCTTTGCTGCCACATTATCACATTTTGCTCAATCTTCTGTTTTTTGCTGTATCAACTCTTTGACATGAGACAATGAGTTCCTTGAGGGCAGCAACCATTCCTGGGTCATTCACACCCACTGACCTGCTTTGTGGAGAACAAAGTTCTGAAAATCTCTGGATGAGCAATGACAAGGGAGCACAGGGAGGCTCTTTATGGATCAGCTTGTGATGGCAGAAGGAAAGGTTAGGTTTCCACTCCCCCTAGAGTCACTCTGAAGGGGTTTAAAAGCCATTTGCTCTCACACAACTGCAAAAATATGTATTGGGCTCCCACTATCTGCAAGGTACTTGGGATTTCAAGATAACTAAGCCTCGTCTGCTGCCTTCTCCAATCTGGATATAAAACAGCCCGTGCATGAGCAGCTCTGATAGAGAACAGACAATGGTGATGCTTTACTGGCAATTCCAATAAAGCAGAGAATGCAAATGAACTGGATTACTTCTACTTGCTAACCCTACAAACACTGACTGAGGACTAACTCCAAAGAAATGTAAACATTCACCTAATTCTGAGATGTATACCATTTTAGAAGGAACCAAAAACCCATGCAGGCTGCGTACCCCTTCTCCAAAATGCTTAGGACAAGAAATGTTTCAGATTTTTAATTTTTGTGAATTTTTGAATATTTGTGCATATATATGTATATATATATATATATAGCCATCTTGGGAATGGGACCCAGGTCTAAACACCAAATTCATTTATGTTTCGGATACATTTTATACACATAGCCTGAAGGTAATGTTGGACAATATTTTTCATAGTTTTGTGCATAAAACGAAGTTCATGTTAAATACTTAGGTGTGGAATTTTTCACTTGTGGCATCATGTCAGTGCTCAAAATGTTTCAGATTTTGGCGCATTTTGGATTTTGAATTTTCAGATTAAATATGTTCAGCTTGTCCTTGACTTGCATAAATAATGGAGAGCAGCACACACATTACTTTTGTAGTTCCCCACTGTTGGGAAACCTCTAACCCTGAATCCTCCACACACCAGTAGATAGTTCAGGAATCACGTGTCATCCTAACTACAGCCCATGTGTGTGACGTTCTCTTCCTGATTTCCACTCAGGTAAGAAATTTTTCTTTCTTTTCTTAGAAACAGTTTTATTCATAACAGGAGAAATGAAACTGTCACCTAAGACATCTGTATGTGTATGCTACTGGAAATAGCCTGTGTTTTCTTAAGCCAATGTTAGTTACCACTAAGTTTCATTGCTGGAAATAGCTTTCCTTATTTTCTGATGCCACATTTGCCTTGCTTAACATTTAATTTTTCATGTTTATTTCCTTCTAATGAAAAGACAGATTTTTCAATATTAGGGAAACAAAACTTATGAATAATATTAAAAGTTTTTAATCATACTCCATGTTTCTAAGGGAAGCAGAAAGTGGAATGTTGCCCATTTTAAGTATCAGTAAACAAAGGCAAAAGTGAAAAAGTACAGATCACAAATGAGTCAGTAAATTAGAGAAAGTAGGCATCGTGTCTTTGATTTCATACTTTCAGCTGCGTTACCTGATTTCCACCTGTGTTATAGGTGCCATGCACTTTCTAAAGAGCAAGAATGCAAAATATTCTGTTGGTGATACTAATAGCTAACCAAATTGACCCCTTACAATTTTCCAGGGACTGTGCTAAGTGCTTTTATGTACATTATCTCATTTAATCCATGGAAAAAATGCTGTAAAGTAGATGTCCTTTTCATTTTAGTGGTGAAAAAATGAAAGTTGAAGATGGTTATTGTCCAGGGTTATATAGCTAGTATGTGATAGGGTGGGGTTTGAATCCAACTATGTCTGAATTTAGTCTGTACTACCACGTGTGCTGCTGTGAGACCATCAAGGCTAAACCCCTCACTTTACTTTTGCCAAATCTGTGACCCAGAGCAATTGTAGCTCACTCTATGACACACAAATGGTTGGTGAGAGAACAGAAATTAACAATGCAGATTTCTTGATTTCCAGGCAATGATTCTATTTGCTGAGAAAAAGGGGGAACATTTTCTTTTGTCATAGACAAGTGCACCAATCAGCACTGTTTTACTGAGTGTCAGAGTAGAAACACGGCATATCTAGCATTTTACAAAAGATATGTAAAGTATATGTCATTAAGAAAGCTGCTTCCAACCTTTGTCATCTAATTCAAATTGAAAGAGACTGGCAGTTTAAAAAAAAGTGTAACCTGAAGACTATTTGCCACAACCTAAGTTAATTTTCTTATGCTTAGTCTGACATAAGAAATTTCTGAATATCAGCTGGGCGCGGTGGCTCACATCTGTAATCCCAGTACTTTGGGAGGCTGAGGTAGGTGGATCATGAGGTTAGGAGATCGAGACCATCCTGGCCAACATGGTGAAACCCTATCTCTACTAAAATACAAAAAAATTAGCCGGCCATGGTGGTGCACACCTGTAGTCCCAGCTACTCAGGAGGCTGAGGCAGGAGAATTGCTTGAACCTGGGAGGCGAGGTTACAGTGAGCCGATATCATGCCGCTGCATACCAGCCTGGTGAAGGAGCAAGACTCCATCTCAAAAAAAAAGAAAATTAAATAAAGGAAAGAAATGTCTGAATATCGGTGGGAATGTGTCTACCAATCTCCCAATCAAAATATACCTCCCTGAAAACTCTGTGCGGTAAAAAGTGTTTGGGGTTGAAGTTTATTCTTCCTTTTATTTTTTTCTGGGTGAGCTTGCTTAAGTGATTTAACCTCTCTAATTCTCAGTTTTCTCACTGTAGAATAGATAGTTATAACATTTATAGATCATCTATTTAAGAATATAGTTAAAATAAGGCATGTGAAAAGCAATTTGCAAAGTGTAAAGGGTATACAAATGTTAGTTTCTATATTTAATAGGTACCATTTTCATCCTAAAAAAAACATACATCTTTTAACTCTTTTTTTCTATGTGTAGTCATTCATCCATTCCTTCATTTGTTCATACATCCACCACTTATCAAGACATCTGTCATGCCCCATCTTAGATAGGTTATAAGAGATATATAAAAATTAGAAAGTAGAATCTAACTGCTTGTTCATCCTCTACTTTGGTATCTAATGGACATCAAAACTTAAGCCCCTAATCTCTCCCCTAAACCTGCTTACCACCACCACCACACAACCCCCACAACTCCTCCCCATTTTAGTTGATAGCCATTTCATCCATCCAGGCATATAGAACAAAAACCTGAAAGCCAACCTTAACTTCTATTTTTCTCTCATACCCCACATCCAAGCTTTCAGAGAATCTTATTAGCTCTGTCTTTGAAATGAATTGAGAAATACAACACATCTTTTCATATCTACTGCTGCTACCCTTACCTAAGTCACTAGAATGGGTCAAATTGTTTTCCCCCAAAAGACACACTCAGGTTCTAATCCCTGGTACCTGCAAATGTGACTTTACTTGGAAGTAAAGTTTTTGCAGAGGTCATCAAGTTAAGATGAGGTTATGCTGGATTAGGGTGGGCCTTAAATCCATGACTGGCATCTTTATAAGAGAAAAGAGTAGATTTGGCTATAGAGACACAGAGAGACTCAGGGACAGCCATGTGAAGACAAAGGCAGAAATGGGAGTGATGCTGCCATAAGGTAAGCTAGGAAAGGCAAGGAAGGGTCCTCTAGAGCTGTCAGAGGCAGCACAGCCCTGCTGACACCTTGATTTTGAATCTGTCCTAACAACTGTGAAAGCATAAATATTTGTTGTTTAAGCTACTGAGTTTGTGGTAATTTGTTACAGCAGCTCTTAGAAACTAATTTGGTCACCATCACATTGTGCCTGGATAATGACTATAGCCTCTTAACTAGACCCTCTTTTTCCACCTGTATTTCCTAAGTATGTTCTCAACATGGCAGCCAGGGGCTCTTTTAAAACCATAAATGTAAATAAGATCATGTCACTTAGTTCAAAGCCCTCCAAAGGCTTCTTATCCATTGTGGTTCCAACAGCCTATGAGGTTCTATAGAATCTGCCACTCCCCAAACTCTCATCTGTCTCCCCACCTGCTACCCCCATCATTCACTCTGCTCCAGCCACCTATCTTTCTGCCTCCAGGTCTCAAACACCCAGGTGCTCTGCCTCAGGTTCTTTGCACTTACTGTTCTTTGGTCCAAAGGCTACTATTTAACCACCAGTACCACTCAGGCCCAGGCCAACCAGAATGAGTTCTGGGGCACTTGTGCTGTTTAATGAGTCCATCCTTTAATTGTTTGAGGCCTGGAGAATGGGCTATACCAAATAGTGCTGGCATACTTCAATATTTTGGCAACTCACTTGGCCTTATGAACCTTCCTGGATGAATGTCAGCTTTAGCTCTACTAAATTTTCTCCTTTCCCAGAGACTTACAGGGTTTCCTCATCTCCATCAGGTCTTTGCCCAGCACCACCATCCTGGTGAGTCCCATTCTAACCACCCTATTTAGTATCCACACGCTCGTTATTCAACTCTTCAACTTCTGTTTCTCTATTAACCTTGTTGCCATCTGACCTGTATGTTTTCCATATCTATCTTATTTATTGATTGCCTATTTTGTTAATAGAATGTAAGCTCCATAAGAGCAGGGTTTTTGTTGTTTTTGTTTTGTTTTGTTTTGCTTTAGTTATTTTCTGGTTTGTCACTTGCTGTGATCCAGCACTAAGAACAGTGCCTGACATGTAATAAACATTCAGTGAACATTTGTTAAACAAATGAATGAATGAATGCTTTCAGATAGCTTACACGAAGGCTATATGCACATCTACAGAAACAGTCAGAGAAGACTGTTCTGAGCAGATCACATGCTGTAGAAACTGACATTTTCAGTGATCTCATATGGAACACTGAAGCCCAGGTGCTTCCTTTCTCCCATTCTCCCCTCTCCCCTCACCCCAGAGAGCTAGTTGGGCACAAGGCACCCAGGATGGGTCCTGTCCAGCAGTTCTCTTCATTTTTATAATTGTGATTAAAATGGCTCTTGTGACATAATCCCAGCATCCTCCTTCGCGGCAAAATAGCTTTATTTCTATTTTGTCAGATAAAGTATCATTAACAATTTGCCTTGTTTTGACAGCATGGGGCTATAATTAGTTTCTACAGGAAAATGCACCAATTAACACACTGTTTGTTTCTTGGCTTGAATCTAAATGGAAATTGCGGGAAGCTAACTGAGAATATATAAAAAGAGGCTGTACCGATGCTAGCAAGCAACTCACCTGCCTGCAAATTAAGGAAGCTGTGTGAGAGACTAGCTACCTCTTTCTTCGAGGAATGATTTATCCTGCCTTATCAATCCCCAAGAGGTTTTATCAGTGCCCATAACATCCAATCTCTCTTCACTCTCTGAAATTTTCTCATATTTATGTAATCACTCCTAACACTCAGAAATAGATACTAGTCTGTTGCTATTTTTAGCATGTTGCCCAGATAAAATTATAATAAAAGGAATTTGGAATACTGTGTAGTAGATCAATGATTAGATAGACAGGGAGAGATCTCTAGGCTAAGTTTACATATAAAAAGTTAATATGAAGAACATGATCATTGTATATGGTACCTTTTGTGCTAGACACGTGGGAAAATAAGAAGGTATATTTATATTTGCTTATACTTGCATTAAGAAGCATTAGAAAGATACAAGAAGCTATTAATGAAATGGCTATCTGGAGAGCTGAGGGGGAACAGGGAGAATTGGGATAATGTAGCAGTGAGATTCTCAGTGTATACCTTTTTTGTATGATTTAAAAAATATATCTGGAGCAGGCAAATGTATAACTTACTCAACTTTTTGTTGATGTTTTACAAAAGAAATGTGATGTCATACACCTGCAGGACCTAATATAATGCTGGTGACTCTGAATCCCCAATAAGTTGGGTTGATTGATTACAGGTGGAGCAATAGGGTCACTGTGTTTCAGTGAGCCAAACCCAACCTGGCTGCTTTGTGTCCATGTTGCTTCCACAAAAGGAAGTCATTGTGTTTGTGGACGTAATCTTTTCTCATCTCCCTGTCATGCCCAACCTCTCTCTTATTCATTTGTCTTACAGAATTATAAAGAGAAGCTCAAACTTGATGCCACATTCTTCCTCTTTTAATAATAACTACCAGGTATACAGTGCTTCACAGCTTACCTAGCTGTTTTGTAAAATGTTTCCTTTGGACTGTTACTTGTGGAGACCATATCTTTGTTCCCTTAGTCTAAACAATTAGATGTCATTGATGATCCAGGCCAGCCGTGGAAAAACAGTGTCATAGAGCATAATTAAATTTATAGAGTCTAAGTCAGAAAGACCCTGGTTGAAATCCCAGACTCACCACTATTTGCTGTGTAACCTTCAACAAGTTACTTATATTTTCTGAACATTTGTGTTGTCAGCTATAAAGTAGGCATACAATTTCTACCTATTAGAATTGTTGTGATGCTTCTACACAGCAAGAGAAATCAAATGAATAGCACTATGTCTCATACATGTGAGTACCCGCTAAGTATTCAGAATGTCTTGTGATGATTGTTCTTATTTACATGTACTTACTTTCAGTGCATCCAGAAGGTCTACTCCCTGCTCCTGCCCCAAATGTCTCCTTATTGTTCCTTGGCACAGTGAACATTAGATGTGCATTGCTTTGGGTTTAGTGCATGCTTTGCCAAGGTGTTCTCATTTAAAATGCAAATTTACTTGTGAGTTATTGACTTCTTAGCTTAACTTTGATTTCATTTTTCTTCTAAGATGACTAACCAAAAGGAATGGAAGACATGGGGAATTGGAAAGAGTACTTTCAGAGCATGCACTTCTTCTCCTCAGGAAAAGCAGATCAAGGAGACAGAGTTGGAGGAATCCAGGGCACCTGTGCAGCCTGAAAGGCACTTAAAGTAGCAACAAAGACTGAGGGGGATAGCAACATGGGGGTAGGGTTTGGAGAGGGAGTCCCACTCCACAGACCCATCAGGCCACCTCATAGGCACCGCACCGTGCAGTATGTCAGTTCAGATCCTCAGCAGCTGCATCTCCACCTGTCAGAGCATATCTGGGTGGTGAGCCATTTGATTTGGCTTTGTGGGTCCTGCCACTGGATTTGAGTGGGTGTCACAGTATGACTGTACACCAATTATCTCCCTTTCCTCTTATAAATTATATTCAGGCTTTGGAGCATGAATGTGATTAAGAAATTACTCTAGGTCTTTTGTAAGATGTGTTGAAGCAAAATGAGACTAAAGGTAGGAACAGAGATTGGAAACTGCTGTACTAATCCAGAAGTGAGACTAGGAGAGGAAGCTAGAATAGGATAACTTTGCCTCCCCTCCAAGGATTACTCAAGTCGGAAATCATGTTTCTGCATGACCACCAAGTCTACATCCCAATAGTGATTAATTTTTGTGATCATCTTAAGAATTTCCACACAATAATCAGCTTGGTCTTAAGGTTGTTCCATTTTGGCTTTTAGGATTGCTGAGCTAATTGTATCCACTATTTCCCACAGTTAATTCAGTCCTGTAGTCACAAGTGTCTCTTCCTGAGCCAGCAGGTGTCACTATTGATCAATTGGAAATAAACATGGTAGACTCACCAAGATGAGGGTAGATCTACCTCTAATTAGAAAAACAAAATGAACGGGGCATTTCGAATTAAATATTTCTCAGATCCACTGGATTTCTTGTAGACAGCTGAGCTCTCAAAAGAATGTATATTTCTTCATCACCGCGTATCTGCAGGTACAAGGCATGTAGAGGTCTTGTGAAAATGGAGTTGAAGAGATGGTCATCATGGTTTTACTCCAGTACCAGTGCTCTTTGAGAGTTACTTATAGCCTTATTTTCTATATATTTTTTTCTCTCTATAGCTAGCAATAGTCGATCCTAATTAACCACTAAGGGAATCTTCCATGGTATATTTCAGCCCCAGAATGACTTTCCTCACTTGGTCTATCCTCAGACATTACAGTTGATTTCAGAGAAATATGTGCCAGAAATAATCAGTAAATAAGTCATGTAGTGTACTTCAAAATCGAAATGTAACCTTGGGGAGAAATGATCTCTGACTCTGCATCATCTGAGGCACTGTTCTCTCTTCTAATACAAAACTCAACAAAAGGCAATTTGTTAAATGCATTTATGTCTATCCCTTTCCTTTACAAATATACACTGAAGATTATTACATGCAAACTACTGTGCTTCCTCCATAAGGCTTACCTCAACCCCTTTCTCCTTTAGAGAATGCTCTTATATAAGATTCTTCTGTCTTTAATATTTACTTTTGCTCAATTATTTTTCTTGTTTAGTTTGATATACATATGTTTTTCTAGTGCTAGACTGTCAGTCCTAAATTTTTTTTTTAAAGGCAAAAAAGTTCTATATCATCTGCCTCAGAACCTCCTCATTTCACCTGTGGCTTATAACAGTAGACAGCCTTGCTTGGTTTCCTTTTGTAATTGAAACACCAAGAATAATGCCTGGCGTAGAAGAGGTAGCCAATAAATATTTTAATGTTAGGCATTGCAGTGATAGAGCAACAAAGACACCTTCTCTGCACCAGTAGTGAAATGCTTATAGTCTAGCAGGTAACATAAAATATGCATGCAAATAGGATTTCCAACCTTGTATTAAGTCCTGTAGGAATAAAGTGCACTGGGAACTCAGAAAATGTGTCTGAGTGGCTGGTCCTGAAATGTTTGCAGAAAAATAAAAGAGGGGCTTTAATTTAGAAATATGTGTGTATAGAAAAGAGAGGGAAAGAAGAAGGAGATAAAAATATTTGGCATGAAGCCAATAGCAGAGCTGAGGCATAGGGACAGGGAAGCCTGGAAGATATGTATATTGTTCATTTGAATACAACCTTGATTAGGTAAAATATATATATATATATATATAATAAAACTTAGGTCCTGAATGCATTATATTGGAGATAGTAAGGAATATTGAGTTTGGATCAGGAAAAATAACATCTTAAGAACTGGATATATAATATTCCATGTTTTACAGTGTTATACTTTAATGTTCTAGATGGCACTATGTTAGCAACTTTGAAATTTCTCTCATATTTCCAATCATTTAATTTCTTGGAATAATCCTAAATAATTGCCTGGGAACGTGAGAAACCCTTTTAGTTAACTTATGCATTCCCAAAGATTTGAGGGGGAGGGTATCCACTAGAAGGAAGAGTAAGTGCAAAGGCCTTAAATATGCTTAAAGAATCAAAAACAGAAACAAACAAACAAACAAAAAAAACCACTGATGGGAAGTTGAAGACTTACATTTGGAAATGGGAAGGAAGCAGGAAATACAGGAATGATCTTTTTTTTAAATTATACTTTAAGTTCTGGGGTACATGTGCAGAATGTGCAGGTTTGTTACTTAAGTATACATGTGCCATGGTGGTTTGCTGCACCCATCAACCCATCATCTACATTAGGTATTTCTTCTAATACTATCCCTCCCCTACCCCCAACACCCAACAGGCCCTGGTGTGTGATGTTCCTCTCCCTGTGTTTATGTGTTTTCATTGTTCAACTCCCACTTATGAGTGAGAACATGTGGTTTTGTTTTCTGTTCTTTTGTTAGTTTGCTGAAAATGATGGTTTCCAGCTTCATCCTTGTCCCTGCAAAGGACATGAACTCATCCTTTTTATGGCTGCATAGTATTCCATGGTGTATATGTGCCACATTTTCCTTACCCAGTCTATCATTGATGAGCATTTGGGTTGGTTCCAAGTCTTTGTTATTGTGAACAGTGCCAAAATAAACATATAAGTGGATGTGTCTTTATAGCAGAATAATTTATAATCCTTTGGGTATATACCCAGTAATGGGATTGCTGGGTCAAATGGTATTTCTAGTTTTAGATCCTTGAGGAATTGCCACACTATTCTCCACAATGGTTGTGGAGACTAATCTACACTAGTCACCTTTCTTTCTCCTGGTAAAAACAGGGTAGTAAGAGAAAGAATTCCTCAGAGAGAACTTCCAGGAACCTCTTTTCCCTCCTTAGTTGGTAGTAGGCCCATAGATTTACCATTTCATCACAATACTCAATAGAAAAGAGTTAAATCCCTAATGAAAATGGAAGTATTGTAAGGAAGAGGAAAAGGATTGTTGAATGTCCTGAAAGCAACAAATACCCCCTTCAAGGGGGGAACCACTGAAGCTTTCAACAGAGCAAAAATGGCTAATGGAAAATGGCTAGCAGAGAAGAGTGGAGTAGAATTTTTTTTTTCAAAGCACCACATTGCTCGATAACCATATAAGAAGATTCTTGGCTTTCACCTGCTCTTGTCAGTACCCTCTCAGTCCCTGCATCTACAAATTTCCATTGATTGGTTCATAAACTAGGTATTCTGAACTCACATATATTTACAGAGTGAGGATAAAGAGGGAATTTTTAAGATCAGTGAGCATTGAATAACTAGAGTTTGGAGGAAATTCATCAACAGTGACAATAATGTGAGAATACTGTGAAATAATAAACCTTGAACAAATTGTGTGGAATGCTGATCTAGAAAAAAGCCAGATGCTAAATAAAAGCCAGAGGACCTGGCCACTTTAGCTGTTTTCTCTTTCACTGCTGACTTACAGAATGGGCTAGATTTATTGGCATGGAAAATGATACTGACGAAACATACCCTGGCAGAACTTCTCTTTTTCATCTGCTTTTCAAGTTCTGAATATCCAGGCTGAACTACCGACAAGTAAGAACTTCTGACTCACTGCCTCACTGATCTTAAAAATTACCTCCTTATCCTCACTCTGTAATATATGTGAGTTCAGAACACCTAGTTTATGACCCAATCAATGGAAATTGGAATATGCAGGGACTGAGAGGGTCCTGATAAGAGCAGGTGAAAGCCAACAATCCTCTTCTGACAACTTGTAAATGACACTTTCCCCACCTGAACCCCAAGGAACTGGCAGTCTAGAACATACTTCTGTCTTTCCAAAGGTGGGGAAAGTGTCATTTAAAAGTTGTCAGAAGTCTCTTATAAAGTGCTCATCATATTTTTTTGTGTGTTTTAGTTTTCTTTTTCTTTTTTATTTTCTGTTTATACTTTTAAAAAAATATATTTTATTGCACTTTAGGTTCTGGGGTACACGTGCAGAACATGCAGGATTGTTGCACAGGTACATAAATGGCAATGTGGTTTGCTACCTCCACCCCCATCACCTATATCTGGCATTTCTCCCCATGTTATCCCTCCCCAACTCCCTACCCCCTGCTCTCCCTCCCCTAGTCCCCTCCAACAGACCCCAGTGTGTGATGCTCCCCTCCCTGTGTCCATGTGTTCCCATTGTTCAACACCCGCCTATGAGTGAGAACATGCGGGGTTTGATTTTCTGTTCTTGTGTCAGTTTGCTGAGAATGATGGTTTCCAGATTCATCCATGTCCCTACAAAGGACACAAACTCATCATTTTTTATGGCTGCCTAGTATTCCATGGTGTATATGTGCCACATTTTCCATGTCCAATCTATCATCGATGGGCATGTGGGTTGGTTCCAGGTCTTTGCTATTATAAACAGTGCTGCAATGAACATACGTGTGCATGTGTCTTTATGATAGAACGATTTACAATCTTTTGGATATATACCCAGTAATGGGATTGCTGGGTCAAATGGAATTTCTATTTCTAGGTCCTCAAGGAATTGCCACACTGTCTTCCACAATGGTTGAACTAATTTATACTCCCACCAACAGTGTAAAAGTGTTCCTATTTCTCCACATCATCTCTAGTATCTGTTGTCTCCAGATTTTTTAATGATAGCCATTCTGACTGGCGTGAGATGGTATCTCAATGTGGTTTTGATTTGTGTTTCTCTAATTACCAGAGATGATGAACATTTTTTCATATGTTTGTTGGCCTCAAATATGTCTTCTTTTGAAAAGTGTCTATTCATATCCTTCGTCCACTTTTGAATGGGCTTATTTGTTTTTTCCTTGTAAATCTGTTTTAGTTCTTTGTAGATTCTGGATATTAGCCCTTTGTCAGATGGGTAGATTGCAAAAATTTTTTCCCATTCTGTTGGTTGCCAGTTCACTCTAATGATTGTTTCTTGCTGTACAGAGCTCTGGAGTTTAATTAGATCCCATTTGTCTATTTTGGCTTTTGTTGCCATGCTTTCGGCGTTTTAGTCATGAAGTCCTTGCCTATGCCTATGTCCTGAATGGTTTTACCTAGGTTTTCTTCTAGGATTTTTATGGAGTTAGGTCTTATGTTTAAGTTTTTAATCCATCTGGAGTTAATTTTAGTGTAAGGTGTCAGGAAGAGAAGCATGGCCTTTATTCAGTAAGTGATGGAAGACCACAGAAAATTAATGGGCGGGCCAATGAAATGATCTTTGCTGAGAGGCATGGAAACTACTCAAGAGCTGCCTGGAAGACGACAAGGTGGGAGGGCTTCTGGGATGGATGAGCATTGCTCATAGACAAGGTTATGTGCACAGTAGCATTTACAGCTACATGGTACTTCCACATAGTAAAACGGAGAAGAAAGTCTCATTTCCATCTCAGTATGAGAAAATGAAGCCATAGAGAATCCAAATAATTTGCTTACTATAATGTAAATGTTAGTATCCCCTCCAAACTTAATGTTGAAACCTAGTCTCCAAGGCAGTAGTATTGAGAGATGAGGCCTTTAGGAGATGATTGGTTATGGGAGCTCAGTGAAATTAAGTGCTTATAAAAAGGCTGGCGAGGACTAGCTAGATCCTTCTTCCTTTCTGCCATGTAAAAACACAGCAACAAGATGCCATCTTGGAAGCAGAGAGTGGCTGTCACCAGACACAGAATCTTGATCTTGGACTTCCCAGCCTCTAGAACAGTGAGAAATAAAATGTATGTTGTTTATAAATTACCCAGTCTTGGACATTTTCTTATAGCAGTGCAAATGGACTAAGACATTGCCTAAATTCATATAGTTCAGTGAATCACTCTCAGTCATGAGACACCTGCAAGTGCCAGTGTGTGGGGCAGGTGGGTGGAATAGGGGGCATTCATTTTAGCTGTTGACACCCCAGTGTCAGTGAGAGGTCAGGGAGCAGGTTTGAATACTTGGGGGAGAAAAGAGCCTGAGGACTCTGGCCCTCTATGGGATATAAAGTGGCCAATGGGCAGACTTGGAAATAAAACCAAAGATGTCAGATTTGCTCAGAGTCGCCTGTGCTTTACGGCCCTCAGCTGATGGGATGTCTCTCCTGACTTCATATTGTCACGAGCACAATGGATTTCTGCTCAGGGACCTCTGAGTTAGTGCTCCTTTTGTCCTCCTCCGTGACAGGAAACTGACTACATGCTGGTGGGTTTTAAAGGTCCGGCTTGGCTGGTGCCCACTGCCCAAGAAAAGGACAGGAGTCTAAGAAAGAATCCAGCAATGGTCATTCCCTACAGACAGACAGACCCTTCTGCTGCTCTCTCATCTTCCACCTGCAAAAGAAGCTCGGAGAGCAGAGGGGAGTAGTAATGCTCCAAGGGCCTCATAACCACAGACTCACCTACCATCACCTACCTGGCAAGGGGATGTGAGCAGTGAGTCCTGTATTGTCATATTGACTTCTGGGCCCCTTGAAATCTGTTGAAAAATCCCACCAGGTGATGTTTCTTTCTCATAAACATGTCCTTAGGAATACAACACTGAGGCAAAGAGGGTTATACAACACCTTCCTGACAAGGCCCTCCGGAGCTCTTCAGAATGAGCTCACAAATTCACAGAGATTCATTCATCTATGGAGAGAGGAAAGTGATAACCTTTTGTAAAATGTTTTATGTTGCCTTGATTTGTATAACTCATGTCATTTTCTTTAGCTGAAACTAAAAGCTGACTGTTAGAATTTTTGGCTGTATGTCAGTGTCCAGAATAAATTGAGACTTGTTTTCAAAAATCTTAAGATAATGCCTGCCTCTTCTGTACAGTTTGGGTTATATCTATTCCTTTAAAACACAGTCTGTGGCTTCTCACTGTTTCTAAGGTTGGCTCCAAACAGCTCAAGTCTCTAAATTGGTCTCAGTCCTTCTCATATGATATGTCCTATCGATTTTCTTAGTATGCCTTAACCTTCACATACGTTTAACCTCATTTTCTCCAGCCCTAGGCTCTGTCTACTGCTTTGCTTTTCTCACATGCTTTTCTGTCTGGAAAGCTCTCTGCCAACGTTGGCTGCTTATGAAAGCCCTCCTCACCAAAGGCCACCTGCTCTTTGAAGCCTTCTCAGATTACTTTCCCAATTAAAATGATGACTTTAGTGATCCCAAAGGCTATTGCTTGTACTTTGGTTATATGCTTCCTTTTATTCATTAATTCACCAGTTATCTAATATCTATTTTTCCCCAAAGCTCCTATATTTATGGCTCTGTGTTGCACCTTGTAGAGATACAGAAATGAGTATTAAGACAGAAAGTTGGCTGGGTAAGGTGGCTCATGCCTGTAATCCCAGCACTTTGGGAGGCTGAGGTGGGCGGATCACCTGAGATTGAGAGTTTGAGACCAACCTGACCAACATGGAGAAACCCCGTCTTTACTAAAAATACAAAAAATTGACTGGGTGTAGTGGGGCATGCCTACAATCCCAGCTACTCGGGAGGCTGAGGCAGGAGAATTGCTTAAACCTGGGTGGGGTTGGTTGCATTGAGCAATTTTTGGGCCATTGCAATCCTGCCTGGGCAAAATGAGGGTTAATCAATATAAAAAAAAAAAAAAAAAAAAAAAAAAAAACAAGAATATTAAAGGAATGTACCTTGTCATTAAATCAGAATGCAGAAATAGTTGGTGTAGTTATTTACTTGGTCCCACAGCTCTCAGACAGGAATACTTTCCAGGAAAAAAAATTAGTTGTAATCATTTTTGAAATTTTTCAAAACCCAGACAGATCCTGTTTTGGTAATGTATCATAAGTTCTTACACCATCGTAAATAGGGAAATCTTTTCAATTTTGCCTCTCATTTTAACCTAGTTCTTCCTTTTCTTAACCTGACCAAGTATCCCCTGTATTACACTGTTCTCACAATGCTATAAAGAAACTACCTGAGGCTGGGTAATTTATGCAGGAAAGAGGTTTAATTGACTCACAGTTCAGTGTGTCTGGGGAGGACTCAGGAGACTTAAAATCATGATGGATGGCTGACAGCCAAGGGGAAGCAAGGCATGTCTTACATGGCAGCAGGCAAGAGAGAGCCTGTGAAGGTGGACCTGTCAAATACATAAAACCATCAGATCTCATGAGAACTCACTATCATGAGAACAGCATGGGGGAAGCCACCCCCATGATCCAATCACCTCCCACCAGGTCCCTCCCTCAACATGTGGGCATTATAGGGATTACAGTTTGAGATGAGATTTGGGTGGGGACACAGAGCCAGACAAAACCATCTCCAGAAATTTAAAACAAGCATTCATTGTCTTGTAGTATAAAATGTCTACATATTCTGTTTGCCTTCATCTTGTATTTTCAGTATACAGTAATGGAGTGAAGCAAATTTGAATGTGTTTAGTAATTTTATGACAAATAACAAAGTCATAGATATCACTCATGTAAACCTCTTCCTAATTATGATTCAGCAACTGCCCCACCCCCAGCCCATACAGACTCACTGGTAGAATGTCCTCAGGCTGAAGAAAGGGATGAGGGAATGGGAGGGAGCCAAAGGAACAAAGATAGCTTCACAAAATCCGGAGAGCTTGCCTCTTAGTTAAGGAAACAAAGCAAACAAACAAATAAAATATCTACTTAAATGAGTAATCTTTGCTATATATGCACGTCCAACATGCAAAGTGGCTGCAGACTCAGAAGTAACAGTGGTTGTTTCAATAAAGTTAAAAATGCAAAGTAGAAAAAAAAGTTTGCCAACTCTTAGCATTTTGATGTCTGTGCCTATTTTTATTTTTAGAAAATGGAAAAATAGAATGTTGAATTTGTCATAAAAAAATATTTTATTTCTGTAAAAACTCCTTAGTAGTCGTAGGTAGTAGTGTTACAGGATCTTTAGAGTGTTGTTTTTCTGGCCTGAAACCTCTAGCTGGTGGCATCTTTTCCTGAGTTTTCTTGTTCTTGCTGGGCTCATTCTACCCACTTGGCCTGGCAGGCTTCACTTTTCTCATGCTACCAGCCTGGATCCCACGCCTGCCAAGGGCAAATCAGGCATGGAGTGGCGAAGGGTGTGTGAGCATGGGATCCGGCCACTGTGCAGTCAGACATGCTGGCTACTGAAGCAGGGCAGGCAGCTCTGGGTGCTGGCCCAGGTGCCAGCTCTCTGAGAGGCTGTGGCTGGCCCAGACACACCACAAGCAGCTTCCCTGGCTGGCACCAGGAATTTTGTGGCACCCAGCAGCTTGAAGATGCTGGACACTGCAGGACCCCAAAGATGAAGTCACAGCCCTGGTTGAGGGAGCTCCCAGCTCTGGGCTCCCCCAGGGACTGCAGCTATTCTTTCCTTTGACTGCAACATGGTGGACAATGGGCATGTTTCAGCCCTGTTTGTGTTATAGCTCTTTTACCTTTGCCGTTTGGCAGGTCCCAGGTTCTTCTGTGACCAGGACTAATGAGGTACACAGAGAAGTAGAGGGTGAGCCAAGATGAAGAGGAGTTTTATTGAGCAATAGAATAGCTCACAGGAGACCCAAAGGGGTAGCTCCTTTTTGAGGTCAGGGTGTCCCGAGTGTTTAGCTCCTAGCAAAGGGGAGACCACAGGCAGGTTGTCCTGTCATCTTCCCAGCTCCCAACAGATAGGAGGCCTTGGAATGGGTTGCTCTTCTCTGCAGGCAGGCCCTCTCATCATCTCCCCAGCTCCTAGCAGAGAGGAGGCTCTAGTGTGGGTTGCTCCTTTCTGCAGCTGGTAGTCCTGATGTCCCTGCAAGTCTCTAAAGTGCCCAGCAGAAAGGAGGCCCTAGAGTGGGTACTCCTCTGTGCTGCTGGTCATCCCCATCCTCACCAGGCATCCATCCCTTTCTGCTCAGAAATCTGTCTCCTGCTGCTGTTCATGACACCCAGGCTCTGCCTTGACTTTGCTGCAAGATCAGAGCGGGTGCCAATAGCAGGGAGAAGCCAGGAAGTCGGTGCAGGCACTTCTGAGCCTGTGAGGGCAGGGGACCTTCCTGGACCCCCAAGGGTGCAGGGATGCCTGAGTGTGCAGCCATGGTTTGGGCAACTGCAGCTGTGTGGGGAAATGGGAGGCAGTGACTCCTGCCTGCTCCATAGAGCAGGTGTGGCCTGGGAGGCCCCGGCCTGTAGCTGTGTTTTGAATGGCTGCAGTGCAGCAGGGGAGCTCCTGCCCCAACTCAGAAAAGGCTGGGCTCCCACTTGTCCCTGACTCCCACACACTCCATGGAGCATGCAGCCCTGGCCATGCCTCCCTGCTGCAGCCAGCGTGATGACAGTCTCAGGCTCTCTGGAGTAGCTGCTGCCGTCAGTAGTTGATAAAGAAATGAGATAAGTAAATGGACATCTCTAAGCACCTTTACAACTTAAAAAGAAAGTACTTGGTATATTTCATTATATTTTACATATAGAAATACTGATTTGTGGTATGGAAATGTTATAAAGTTCTTTCAGCTTTTGTCTTTTGTTTTGGTTTATGAGCATGTGAAGAGTATGTATGTGTATATATAAGAGATGTCTGATATGTTTGGTCAGCAGTGCAAATCTAGCAATATTTGGGTGTGAGTCTACCAGTATGAAACATTTTCAGAATCTGGTACCAATAAATCAATTTTATTGTTTGTTCTCATTCTCTTGTTGAAAATTCTTAGGGCTAATCACAGCAGATGGGTTTCTACAGTACCTAGAGCAATGACAGTCTTAACTTTATCACACTGATAGAGTTTGCATTTTTACTGAAGGCTTACTCTAGCCTATCAACTTATTCTCAGATGTAATTTGTGTATGATAATAGCTAACATCTGCTATTATCATTATTTTTTATAATAGTGGGATCACACTATGTGCAATACATTGTATGTTTTGTTCATTAAACATATTGTGTATATTCTAGTATGTCACTACTAGCTTTTTGTAAACCATTTTCCATTATATGACTGTACATCATTTAATTTAAAAATTTCCTGTTAATACATGCTTTAGTTACATCCATTTTTTATTATAAACAAAGCTACAACATAAATACATGCTACGTGGCATTTTGTGCACTTCATTAGTGCATGTGTGTATAGATATGCAAGCATGTCTGTAGAGTCCCTTCCTAGAAATAATGTTATTGGATTTAATGATATATGTATTTCACAACTTGTTAGATATTTCTTAATTGTATTGCTAAGAATTTATGCTTTCCAAATCTGTGCAGGATGTTTATCATATCTTTACCCTTACCTTAAGGTGGCATCATCGATTCAGGGATCCTTTTTCTTTTCTGACTTCAAGGCTTATTTCTTTATAGTTTTTTGGGGTACAGGTGGATTTTGGTTACAGGAATATGTTCTTTAGTGGCGATGAGATTTTAGTGCACTTATCACCTGAGCAATATACACTGTGCTTAATATGTAATCTTTAATCCCTCAGCACCCTCACCCAACCTTCACCCCTCAAGTCCCCCAAAGTTCATTGTATCACTCTTATACCTTTGCATCCTCATAGCTTACCTTCCATATATAAGTGAGAACATATGATGTTTGCTTTTTCATTCCTGATTAACTTTACTTAGAATAATGGCCTCCACCATCACCCAATTTGCTGCAAAAGACATTATTTTGTTCCTTTTAATGACTGAGTAGTATTCCTTGATGTATATATACCACACTTTCTTTGTTCACTTGTTGGTTGATAGGCACATAGGTTGGTTCCATATATTTGTAATTGCAAATTGTGCTGCCATAAACGTGTGTACAAGTGCTTTTTCCATGTAATGACTTCTTTTCCTCTAGGTAGATGCCCAGTAGTGGGATTGCTGGATGAAATGGTATTTCTGCTTATAGTTCTTTAAGGAATTTCTATACTGTTTTCCTTAGCAGTTGTATTAATTTGCATTCCCACCAGCAGTGTAAAATTGTTCTCTTTTCACCACATCCATGCCAACATCTATTGTTTTTTGACTTTTTTAAATTATGGCCATTCTTGCAGGAATAAAGTAGTATCTCATTGTGCTTTTAATTTGAATTTCTCTGATAATTAGTGATGTTGAGCATTTCTTCATATGTTTGCTGGCTTTTTGGATCTCTTCTTTTGAGAATTGTCTATTCATGTCCTTTTCGCACTTTTTGATGGGGTCATTGTTTTCTTCTTGCTGATTGGTTTGTGTTCCTTATACATTCTGGACACCAGTCCTTTGTCAGATGCATAATTTGTGAATATTTTCTCCCACTGTGTGGGTTGTCTGTTTACTCTGCTGATCATTTCTTTGACCATGTAGAAGCTTTTTGGTTTAATTAGGTCTGATTTGTTTATTTTTGTTTTTGTTGTATTTAGTTTGGGGTTCTTAGTCATGAATTCTTTGCCTAAGCCAATGCCCAGAGAGTTTTTCTGATGTTATCTTCTAGAATTCTTATAGTTCAGGTCTTCAATTTAAATCTTTGATCCATCTTGAGTTGATGTTTGTATTAGGGGAGAAATGGGAATTCAGTTTGATTTTTCTACATGTGGCTTGCCAATTTTCCTAGCATCATTTATTGAATAGGGTATTCTTTCCCTAGTTTTTATTTTTGTGTGCTTTATTAAAGATCAGTTAGTTGTATTTGGCTATATGTCTGAGTTCTCTATTCTGTTTCTTGGTCTATGTGCCAACTTTTTGCCAGTACCATACTGTTTAGGTAACTATAGCCCTGTGGTATAATTTGAAGTCAGGTAATGTGATGCTTCTAGATTTGTTTCTTTTTACTTAGTGTTTATTTAACCATGCAAGCTCTTTCTTTGGTTCCATATGATTTTTAGGATTGTTTTTACTAGTTCTATCAAGAATGATGCTGATATTGATGGGAATTGCATTTGAGTGTGTAGATTGCTTTGCGCAGTATAGTCATTTCACAATATTGATTCTTTTCATCCATGAGCATGGGATGTGTTTCCATTTGTTTGTGTCATCTATGATTTCTTTTAGCAGTATTTTGTAGTTTTTCTTGTAGAGATCTTTTACCTCTTTGCTTAGGTATATTCCTTGGTATTTTATTTTATTTTATTTCTTTTTTGCAGCTGTTGTAAAAGTGATTAAGTTCTTGATTTGATTCTGAGCTTACCATTGTTGGTGAATAGCAGTGCTACTGAGTTATGTACATTGATTTTGTAACCTGAGACGTTACTGAATTTATCAGATCTCGGAACTTTTTAGATGTTTTTAGGGATTTCTACATATACAATTATATCATTGGCAAACAGCCACAGTTTGCGTTCCTCTTTTCCAATTTGGATGCCCTTTATTCCTTTCTCTTCTCTGATTGCTCTGGCTAGGAATTCCAGTACCATGTTGAATAGAAGTGGTGAAAGTGGGCATTCTTGTCTTGATCAAGTTCTCAGGAGGAATGCTTTCAACCTTCCCCATTCATTATGATTTTGGCTGTGGGCTTGTTATATATGGCTTTTATTACTTTGAGGTAAGGGCTTTGTAGGCCTGTTTTATTGAAGGTTTTTATCATAAAGCAATGCTGGATTTCATTAAACATCTTTTCTGCATCTATGTAGATGATCATGTGTTTTTCTAAATTCTGGTTATGAGATGTATCACATTTATTGACTTGCATATATTTAAACAATTGCTGCATCAATTTAGAGAACTATTTGCCATAACCTTTCCATTGTTGGCTTATGCTCATGTTGAATCTGAATTGACAAGTAAAGCTTGAGGTCATCAAAAGGGTGAAAAATCATGAGGTAAGATATCATTAACAACAATTATATTGATTCTTTAGCTAGCTCTGGTTCATTTAAAATACTTAGTTGAGCTTTCCTGATTTTTTTGGTCCTCTACATTAATTTTATAAAACATTTCTCTTACACCAGACACAAGGGGGCATGGGTATAGAGAAAGTGTAAAACAGGCAACTGTCATGAATTGTTTAGCAATTTTGCTGAGTCAAAAATTACAATTAAACTCACAGAAAGAACTAAATTGCAAGAGATAAAATTTGACATTTTATCTCTTCTTTTTTCTCACAAAAAATAATGAAATGTAAAATTATAAAAATGTTAAGTTGTTTTGTTTCTCATGAATCCAATTAGAAATTATGTAGAGTTAAGAAAAGACACATTTAAATACTAAAAAAGTTGTTGTAATAGCCTTTTAATATCTTTTCCTTCAAAGGAACTTCTTTTTAGGCCTGGTTTTTAGTATTCAATATTATACACTGCCATTAGTTTAGTTATTATTGATACAGATATTTACATGAAAATACAAGCTTGATTGTTTGTGAAACCAGGTTGTTAGTTTGTTACTTTTCATTCATTGTCTCAGTCCCTAAAATACTATGTTTAGCTGCAGTAGACAGATTTATGGATTCAGGTGCACAGTGAGAAGGTGAGAACGATCCATACTAAATCAGCCAAAATCCAATTTTTATGCAAATATTACCTGAAATCCAAATCTAATTTTCAGATTTTTTTTTATAAGCAGTGCCATGTTTTTTCTGGAGTATGAGATACATTCTATGATTTGAAATAGTAAAAAGTTTCATTTTCTAAACAGAAGAATAATATTCATAAAAGAGCTTTGTTATAACGTAATAAACACTGATGGTCTCTTCTGGATTATTGACCTTGGTGTCATCATTTTTAATCATACTCTGTACTTTATCCCTCGGTTAATTTATTTCTCCTTACTTATTAAAAATAATTTTAGATATTAAAAGTTGAACACAATTGACTACTTAAAATGTTTAGTAATCTCTAACCTTTGGCACTGAATACTTCAATTATCATTAATAAGGACAATATCAGATTCACTTCAAATTATATACTATTATGAATCTAAGATAATTTCTTAGGTAACATCATAATTATTTCAATTATTATTATTTCCAAATTGGGTTAATTCACTTTTACAGACTTGGAGAATATATATTTCCATATTCCCAGTAGCTCACACTGTAAGTATCTGAAGACAGAATCATACATTTCAATTTGAATCTTCTGCCTTTTAATCCTCTATGTCTCTCAAGTATTATAAAACTCCAGGTTCCCATCACCATAACTAAGGAACAAATACCTATAAAGTTTTCCACATCTCCTTGATTGGCAGATGAAGGGGGAAAACAGATCCTAAGTTTTGTTGCACAGTGAGTCCCTGCTAAGACACTAGAATTTCATGTCAACATGAAATCCTGGTCTGTGCTTTTGTCAGAAAATTGAGTGTGTTAGAAGCTTGGAAGTCTACAGACTCTTTTTTTCCTTTGAAGAAAGGCCAAACTCTCATCCAGCCAGTCCAGGTGAGTTTACACTCATTAACCTGGGTGTCATTTAAATTTTTATTTGTATGATTTGTTAATTCAGAGAGACATAATTTTAAAATATTTTTATAGGTCTGAACACAGAGTGGCTATTTGAATAAATGCAGAGTAATTAGACAGTCATTTGAAGCACGATTTTCTACTCTTTTTTTCTCCCAAATTTTTTAGCAAAATTAAAACATAATGAACAATAAAACTTTAAATACAGAGTGTAACAAACTGGAATACAAACCCTCACATCTGTCTCTCTCAGACTTTATCAATTTATTCTATTACTCTCTCCATGAGTCATACAGCAATCAAATAAAACAGATGGACCAGGCTTTCTGGAAAAAGAAAACATGCTTTTGTATTGCTTCTACCAGAATTTGTCTCAACTGAACTTAGTATCTTCATTGTAGTTACTTGGAGGAAAGGCAAAATCAAGATGAGAGGCACAAACTCCTTGTTTTCTTCATATCTTAAATGAAAGGGAGCATGAGAGAAGGTAACAGGAGAGACAGTAGATGGACAGTAACTTCTAGGGAAGAAACTCGATAAGGAATAAATGGGGAAAAGTCATCCCACTTGCAAAGAAGCGGTTGCTGATAATTGAGGCATTGTATAGTAGTGGCCAAGAATTTGGGTTCTGCCATTAAGTTGTACAGTTCAAACCCTAGATCTGCCTCTCGTTAGCATAACCTGTTTTCATTTCTGTGAAATAGGAATATAAATAACAATGCCTATTTCATAGAGTAGCTGTGAGGGTTAACTAAATTTCATATGGTTAACCCTCAATAAATGCTAGCTATTTTTATGAAAAATCTCAAAGTTCTAATACATCTAAGCTCATTTTGTCGTATCGTTGTAGTAATTGCGCCAGTTATGAGAGACATGAAGAAAAAAATACGTATTCAAATTTAAAAAGCCAGTGAAAGTTACTTTCTTGTAGTTCATTTCTATTTGAGGATAACTCCAGGATATTTCTTTCATTCCAGACAGTCCTGTTCGCTCCAACCCAAACTGAACCCCAAATCTAAAACTTGTTTGAAAAACATTTAAAAAGAGCTATCTACCTATCATAAGCTAATTTTAAAGGTTAAAGTGGGCTTCTTGGTATGCTAATTTTAGAGACTAGCTGAATATCAGTAAGTTCCTTTAAAACAAGCCCCATACAGATTTTTTTTTTTTTTACTTAAAAATACTTGAAACAATTGAAAAGATTCTGTAGAACATTTAACTTAGTTTTATATTATTGGTGGCAGGCTGGGCACTGTGGCTCACGCCTGTAATCCCAGCAGTTTGAGAGACTGAGGCAGGTGGATCTCTTTAGCCCAGGAGTGCGAGACCAGCCTGGGCAATATAATGTGACCGCATCTCCATAAAAATTAAAAAATATAATAGTTGAGTGTGGTGGCATATGCCTGTTCTACCAGCTCCTCGATGGGCTAAGGTGTGAGGATTGTTGAACCCAGGAGGTTGAGGCTGCTGTGAGCCATGATTATGCCCCTGTACTCCAGCCAGCCCGGCAACAGAGTGAGATCTCTTCTTAAAAAAAAAAAAGAAGGTGTCATTGCATTGGATATGTTGCTTCAGGGAGCACATCTTGCCAGAACATGCGACATTCTAAAGTGTTTGTTTTTCCTTAATCCAATTTCTTATTCGAAAACTGAATATACATGTCTAGGGTTTTTTTTATAATGCTGCTTGTTGTGGCACCCACGTGCTTTGCATTCATCATATCAGTGGAAAGCTAAACCCTGCAGTGCTGAATAGGGATAAATCCAATAAAAACAACCCAATTCAGCCTTCTATAAATATATTCACATGGAATATTATCATATCTAAACTGAACTCATCTAAAGTAAGATTTAGAAAAGAAACTTTTAGGAATATTAAGAAGACTCTCATAAACACTGATTTGGTTAAGGTTTGAATCTCATTTTTGTCTATTTAAAAGTTACACTTGGAAAGCTTAGAGATGTATAGTTACATACCTTATGATTGTGATTTCATTGCCAGTTTATGTTATGCTGTAGATAATTTTTTTTTCAGAGCTCTCCATCTCAAAGTCAAAGGAAACTCTTCAGGTATGCCTCATCATTAGGAATAGCACTAACATTGCCAAATATTGACACTCTGTTGGTATTGCGCAGTTTCATAGTTACGTTCCTTGATTACGATGTGCACTTTTAGCCACACACAGTGAAAATTAAAAGAAGTGAGTGATGCAACAGCAATGAATTTTTGCCAGACTATTATTAATACTCGAAAAACAACTTTAAACCTTTTCCTCCTAATGATATGCTAATAATTTTCTCTTTAAACATATGACTTTTCTTTGAAACTAAGAAACTTTTGTAGGAACAAAATGTTGTCACCTATTTCTGTGAAATTATTCTATTGTGGACAACACATTTTGCTATCTCTAAAATAGTTTCACCATGGTGGGCAGTTAGAAGGTTGGAGGCTGGGAGCAGGAGAAACAGAAATACACAAATAACAGTAGCTTACCAAGGGCAGGTGGTAGTAGGGTAGGAAAGAATTTATCACTGACATTGCTTAGAATTGCTAGCATATGGTGATATTAAAATGTAGGCTGCATATGCATAAGTTATATTTTACTATATTTAAGTTCTGTGCAGTGTACCCCTCTATTCCCTGTACTGGTTGAATCTTTGTTGCCCCCACCCTTGATACATCACTAACCCACATTATGGGAAAGACTAATGGAAAATAAATTTATGTCAATTTTCTGACCCAGCAGAGAAAAGGGTAAGTATGAACCAGGAGAAAATGGTATGGGTTGCTCAAGGAATTTGTCCTCCAGAATGTAGAGTATTTGCTATGTGCAGTTACTTCAGAGTTTTATTTCTAACATTTAGAAGTCTCCTTCAAAGTGGTTGTTACTTCTCTGTCATATGAGAAAACTGGGACCCAGAGAGTTTATAGTTTTGCAAGGAGTCAGAACTAGCTAGCTAGTGGTGATTCTGGGATTCAAACTCCAGTCTATATGACCCAAGACTTCACTGTCTTCTACTGGGCAGACATTACCTCTCTGGCACCTACCTCATTATAAATGGGATTCTGATGGATAGTGCTTACATTTTCAATTTGGGGTTGATTTTTTTTTTTGTATTTTGATTATGTCACATATATTTTCTAACTATTGGTTAGAAAAGGTTGGCAATTTTGCATACCTTTTGATAAGGTGTTCTTGAATTGCAGGAAGATAAGCTAGCCTCCTTGTGAAGTTGTACTTTGGAGTACTCTTATTGTGTGAAAAAAATATGTAGAAATCAATCTTCAAAGTCTAGGGAAAGTAGAAACTTTTATTAATTTGTAAAAACTGGATTTAGTAAGGAGGAAGAATAAAGAATTGAGGAATCGTATCACTTGTCTCTAGTTATTTTTTTATTTTTACTTTTGACATTTCATGGATCCCTCAGGAATCCAGAGTATATGAAGGAAATAAAGGTTAGAAAATAAGGCAAAAGTCAAAGTTTATCATTATTTCGTGCAGTATAATTTTGTTTGAGGAAGTACCTAGATATCACATAATAAAGTTAGATCATAAATTCATGGTGTAGTTTGGGTTGGGCAGTTTGGGACCTTATTAGTGGGTGTGAAGGAAAGGAAATCTGACTGACATGGGAGGGTCAGATACTGAGCAATGACCCAAACCTCTGGCAGACCCAGAAATCTGATAAGAATTATACAATCCAGTATTCAAAAAAGTATGCTATACTCAGGTTCTGAAAAACTAGTATGCTATACTCAGGTTCTGAAAAACTAGTATCAATAATCGTGATAATAAGGAATCAGCTACTTAATGGGCCTTCTAAAAGGACAGGTGCTTTTATGGTCCTCACAACAACAATCCCAGGAAGGTTTTATAATTCTTTACAAGTGAGCTGCAGAAAGATTGAATGGTTTTTTCAAGATCATATGAATCATAAGTGAAAGTATTTGTATCTGAATTTGCATTTGTGCATCTCAAAACCTGCCCTTATTTTAGTAGATCTTACTTGGCAAGGGCAATTACTTCACTGAGTAGTTCATGGGCATGGGATGCCAGAATTTTGAAGAGGCAGTGAAGTTTGGAATCAGGCACGTTTCTACATTGTCAACCACTTTTAAGAAAAGCAAAAAGAGAAGACAGAAAGGGGCTCAAGGTTTAGCCCATGGTGAGAAAAGGTCAAGAAGGACTAGGTTGGATGACGGTGTTTAAGGCAGGTGTACTGGGGGTTCAGGGCATGTTCCAGAACCAAAGTGGGAACTAGAATGCATATTGGTAAATCAAAGCAGAAGCCTAGTCCTGGTACCAGCATGGCAAGAATGAGAGGAATATTACAGTTGGGTGAGCGTCTCAACTACATTTGCAGGTTCTAGATGCCAACAGCTAGTGGATCTGAATCTGTTTGTCAAGATTAATTTTAAAAAGAGTGGGAGAAATCCACTTCATAATTTACTAAGTTCAGTTTGTGCAACTGAACAGGATTTAAAATTGGGAAGAAAGGAAAACAAGCCTTCTGCACATCCTCATCACAGTTGGTAGTTCTCTGTAATTAATTCACACTAGCAGCCGTAGAAAACACATGTTAAGATGGTATTACCCTCTCTCTGTATATATATATGTGTCTAGTTTTCTTTGACACACACATACATACTTGTTTCCTTAGGATCTTTGCTGTGCTAGTAAATTATTTCCATCTTGACATTCGATTTCTCTATCATCCACAGCTTTTGGAAATGTGGCAGAGTAAAAGGGACATTTTCCAAGTGCGTATTTTAGTAGTACTAGGACATATGTATTGGGAAGTCTTATGAGATGTTAGTACTAACTCATGCAATTTGGCAGGCATAACTTTTATATTCTAAAATATAATGCTGTTAACTGGATTTTATGAAATCCTGCTGTTTGGTCTGCTTCTAAAACATAAAATGACAGCTAAAGTAACACTTCCTAAACAAAATGTTTCTAGGATTTAAATGTGATTGTTTTATGAATATTCTGTCAGGAGTAATCTTGTATAAATTTGGATTTTTTTTTTCACTTTGACACGATTCATTTTTTTTCCTCTGACATTAGGCTTCAAGCAATGTTAGAGAATGAAAAAGGGTAACAACATTACTGATTAAAATGTTGTTCGGTTTACTTTTATGACAGATTATTTATTGAAGTTTTCAAGAAACCTGTTTTATACCTTTAGGTTATAGTATTGCTAGGAACTTTCTTTAAAATTTTTATCAGTTAATGTTTCCTAAATACATAGAATGTGACAATTGATTTATAAGTATATATTATTATATGAATGGAAACTCCTAGGAATCATGAGATTGAATAAACTGGTAATCACAGTAAATGTGCAGGTGAGTTTTAGGTTATGCTATTGATTTTGAAGTCAATGATAAAATGCTGTGCTTGCTATCTTTGTCATTGTTTTTTAACAATATAAAGCTGGAATTTTGCTCTGTGAGTACAAGAAGGATGTTTTATTTGCTCCTGTTTTTCTTCATCCTATAGCACAGTGCTTGGAAATTGGAAGATGCTCCAAATATCATTGTTGAGCTGTAGTTTTCTAAGTAGGAAAATCTCAATGGTATGATAGTAGGCCAAGTGACCATGAGCTGCTTTGTTTAGTAAGCCATAATTTTTTCTTTCTGAGATGAATGCTGCAGGTGATTCACAGTAATAAAGGCGAGAGATTCTTTCTGACATGCCGAATGAGACAAAAAATTAATCAAATCTTGTCATCAGTCAGTCACTGAATATGCATTATGATTCTGCTTTACTCATTGAGTGTCTCTGTTGCAACATAATTACCAAATGCTCTTATTTATCATTTAGTACTAAATGAAGGCATCCACCTTTTATACTTAGGCTTAGAGACTTCTGGGTTTCAACAGTACTCTTTGGTCCTGCCTTTCTTTCTTCACCCTTTCTTCTTTCTTATCTTCCTTCTCTCCTCTCTCTTTTACTTTTCTTCTTTTCTACATTCATTATGTTTTATGTACATAGTCAACATGGTTTTGTAATTTAGTTTAGCTATTGAGTTTTAGTAAGTTAGGTTAATTCTAAATATCTGCTCTTTTCTATTTTTATTTTTCAAGAGACAGAGTCTCACTTTGTTGCCCAAGCTAGAGTGCTGCAGTGCAAGTATAACTCACTGCAGCCTCAAATGTCTAGGCTGAAGAGATCCTCATGCCTCAGCCTCCTGAGTAGCTGGGACTACAAGTGTGTATCACCTCACCTGGTTATTTTTTTTTAATTTTTTATACAGAGTGCTGGGATTACAGGTGTGATACACTGTGCCTTGCCTCTGCTGTCTCCTTCTTTTTACTATTATGTGTAGTTAGTAGCCATAACTTTTCTTCGTAGCTTTGGGAGGCACAACTTTGGCTTTGAGAGGACGTTTGCATCTATGACTATGACTATCTTGTGTCTGCAACTAATACTTCTAAGAAGTTGGCAGTTATGCTACATCTCTTGAGCTACCGTGGAGAGAACAAGTTAGAAACAACCTTAAAATAAATGCATCCATTTGCCCAGTAAATACAGTGAGGTTTCAATATTTGAAAGCATTCTGCAGACACTGTTATGGGAGAGAGTTGAATCAAGATAATGATGTGTCTTTCCCTACAGTGTAGAGATTGAACCAAAGACGGAACTTCTAAATTGATCTTTCTAATAAGCTAAAACATATATTCTTAAAGCTCAAAGTTATTTTTTATTCCTAATGAGATGTTATTTGAATAAAATAACATAAAAAGGAAAATTTTGCCCAAGCATGAGATTATATCCAGATGCCTTTTATCATTAAGAACCTCTGTCTAGTGTTTTTTCTAGGTTTTCAGCATAATATTGATAGTATCAGTATCCTTTATTGTGTGCCTATTACATCCAGGAAGTTTGCAAATATTTAATTAGAGAAACATGTTAGTATAGGAGTTATGATTATGGTCTTTGTGGTTGAATGTGAATTCAAATTCCATTGCTGTTGTTTATTACTGTTGTGGAAATTTATTAGTTTCGTGAGCATAGATTTCCTTCTTTGTAAAAAGAGGATTATAGTATCTTCTCTGTAAAATTGTTTGTGTGGTTAACTGGTACAAGCCATGTAACCTCACATTATATATAATGTGTGATATATATAATGTGACTATATTGTGATAAATATGTATATATAGTATGTGTATAAAATAAAATATGTATGTAATAGCTCATGTTGTTTCCTTTCAGTTCTCATTTCATTTCTATGTGCCAGGTTCCTGCCCTCCAAGAGTTCTGAAATTTGGCTAAGGTCACCAACTGGGTTGCTGGGACTCAAACCTACTTCATTCAGATTCAAAATCCACACCTTTTCTAATCTACCCTACTGCCATATATTACAGTCACTTCTCTCGCTAGCACAGCATGATGAAGCAGTGTACTGATGGTTCTTTTGAGTCCCTCAACAGGGCTTTTATCTGAAAGTGTTCTCCCAGAAGTCTTCCTATGTTCTTTTTCTAAGTCTGTACTCACTTAGGTTCATTCTGGTTACTGTGATGCTCCAAGTTAGCCTATATTTTTAGCCTATAAACCTGATTTCTACTCTGAGAAAGAAAAAATACCATTTAACTATTAATATAAAGGGAATCTATACTAGCTTTTGTTAAATGTAAGCACAAAAGGTTGTTTCTGTAGGGGGAATAAATGTGTGAATTTGATTCAGTCCCTGCATTTATTTAGGTCTTATTTATTGTATTTAGGCTGTATATTTGGAGAAAGAAGGAAATACCACTATACTTTTTACTTTGAGAACTACAAGGGATCCTATGCTGTAGTAGCAGAATCAGTTTGCTCTATTTAAATCCTATCATTATTTATCCAATGGTTCCAAACTTTGAAGTGTTAAATCAATTGTGCTGTGTTTCAAAAGTAATTTGTTGCTAAAAAGTAGTCAAAGTACTCATGTTTTCAGATGATTTACTTTTTAATTAAAACATATTTTGTAGATTAGATGTGATTCCAAGTTATTACAGTAATTATAGCATTGTCATGTATTTGTGCTTTTACATTTTCTCTGGTAAGAAAAAGGTGGAATTACATATAGAGTCATAGATATATTCAAAAGCGAATTACTTAAGTGAATGCCACCTCATTAGTTTCCATCAGGAAAAAAAAAAAAGAAAAAAAAACTAAACTAATTCAGTAAAATAACTGGGTAACAACTGTGTGCTGAAATTTAAACATATGTATACAGATGGCCCCCAACTTACAATAGTTCAACAAGATTATTCTTTACTATGGTGCAAAATCAATACACATTCAGTAGAAAGAAAAGTAGTATGATGCTCTCTCCTGGTGCCGAACAGTGGCCAGAGCTGCCTGTCAGCCACAGGATCACTGGGTAAACAACTGATACTCTACAGCGTACTGTGTTGCCAGATTATTTTGCCCAACTCTAGGCTAATGGAAGTGTTCAGAGCAGAATAAGGTAGGCTAGAGTAAGCTATGACTTTCCTTAGGTTAGGTATATTAAATGCATTTTTTTGACTTATAATGTTTTCAACTTACAGTTTATTTATCAGGATGTAACCCCACTGCATGCTGAGCATTTTGTAACATATTTCATCAATCTCTATATATCTGTATGTGTCTATATCCGTAAATACACATACACACACATATATATGCAGACATACACATACACACAAATACAGAGAGAAATGTTGTGAGCAGTGGGACACTAGTGTCTGGAATACTTCATTTCTGAAGAAAACAAAAGAAAATCCTGTGTTTCTTTTTTCAACTTGTATTTTAGATTCAAGAGTTACATGTGCCTGTTTGTTCCCTGAATATATTGTGTGATGATGAGGTTAATGGTACAAATGATCCCGTCAACCCAGGTACTGAGCATAGTACCCAACAGTTCATTTCTCAGCCCTTGCCACCCTTCTTCCCTCTTTCCTCTAGTAGTCAGCATTGTCTGTTGACATCTTTATGTCCATGAGTATCCAATGTTTAGGTCACACTTATAAGGGAGAATATGTGGTATTTGCTTTCTGTCCCTGAATTAATTTGCCTAGGATATTGGCCTCCAGCTATATCCATGTTGCTGCAAAGGGTACAACTTCTTTTTTGTGGCTCTGTGTATTCCATGGTGTATATGTGCGCAACATTTTCTATATCCAACTCACTGTTGATGAGCACCTGTGTTGGCTCCATGTCTTTGCTATTCCAAATAATGCTGCAATGAACATGGAGTGCATGTGCCTTTTTGGTAAAATGATTTCTTTTCTTTTGGATATATACCCAATAATGGGATTGCTGGATCCAGTGGTAGTTCTAAGTTCTTTGAGAAATCTCCAAACTGCTTTCCACAGTGGCTAGAACTAGTTTACATTCTCACCAACCATGTATAAGCATTCCGTTTTTTCCACAGCCTTGCCAACATCTGTTGTTTTTTGACTTTCTAGTAATAGCCATTGTGACTAATGTGAGAGGTTATCTCATTGTGCTTGCCATTTGCATTTCTCTGATGATTACTGGTGTGGAGCATTTTTTCATTTATGTTGGCTAGTTGTATATCCTCTTTACAAGTGTCTGTTCATGTTCTTTGCCCATTTTTTAGTTGGATTTTTTTTGGTTTGTTTTTTGGTTGGTTGGTTGGTTGAAGTTCCTTGTGGATTCTGGATATTAGACCTTTGTCAGATGCATAGTTTGTGAATATTTTTTCCTATCCCCTAGGTTGTCTGTTCACTCTATTGATAGTTTCTTTTGCTCTGCAGAAACTCTTTAGTTTAATTAGGTCCCACTTGTCAATTTTTGTTTTTGTTGTGATTATTTTTGAGAACTTAGTTAAAGATTATTTCCCAAGCCCAAAATCCAGAATGGTGTTTTCAAGATTTTCTTTTAGGATAATCACAGTTTGAGGTCTCATACTTAAATCTTTAATCCTTCTTGATTTAATAATTTTTATATATGGTGAAAGGTAGGAGTCAAGTTTCATTCTTCTCCATGTGGCCAGTCAGCTATTTTAGCACCATTTATTAAATAAATGTTATTCAATAAAATGTTGTTTAATAAATTTCCCCATTGTTTATTTTAGTTAACTTTGTCAGAGATCAGATATCTTTAGGTGTGCAGCTTTATTTCTCAGCTCTCTATTCTGTTCCATTGGTCTGTGTGTCTGTTTTTGTGCCAGTACTATGCTGTTTTGGTTACTGTAGTATTATACTAAAAATTCAGGTAATGTGATGCCTCTGGCTTTGTTCTTTTTGCTTAAGATTGCTTTGACTATTCAGGCTCTTTCTGGGTTTCATATGAACTTCAGAATAGTGTTTTTCCAATTCTGTGAAAAATAACATTAGTACTTAGATATCATTGAATTTTTAGATTGTTTTGGGCAGTGTGACCATTTTAATTACTTTTGATTCTCCCAATTCATGAGTATGGAATGTTTTTTTCTTTTGTATGTTTTATGATTTCTTATGGCAGTGTTTTACGCTTCTCCTGCTAGAGATCTTTCACTCCTTTGGTTAGATTTATTCCTAGTGTTTTATTTTTTGCATGTTGCTCTTGTGAATGGGATTGCATTCTTCATTTGGCCCTCAGCTTGAACGTTGTTGGTGTATAAATATGCTACTGATTTTTGTACATGATTTTGTATCCTAAAACTTTACAGAATATGTTTATCAGTTTCAGGAGCATTTTGTAGAGTATTCAGGATTTTCTAGGTGTAGAATCGTATGGTCCACGAAGAGAGATAGTTTAACTTATTTTCCCATTTGGATGCCTTTTGTTTCTTTCTCTTGCCTGATTGCTTTGGCCAGCTCTTCTAGTACTATGTGAAATAGGAGTGGTGAGAGTGGGCATCCTTGACTTATTCCACTTCTCAAGGGGAATGTTTGCAGTTTTTGCCCATTCAGTATGATGTTGGCTGTGAATTTGTCATAGATGGCCCTTATTATTTTGAGGAGTGTTCCTTCAATGCCTAGCTTCTTGAGGGTTTTATCAGGAAGGGATGCTGAAGAAAATCCTGTGTTTGGGTGATTGTCAAAAAGAATTAATTCAATAAATGACATTATTACAGATGATTTTAGTAATGCAATACTTTTAAGAGGAATACTAATTTCACAATTACTACAGAACAATTTTGGATACAGATAAATTAATAATAAATTGTGGCATTGAGGCTGGAAAATAATTATTTGCAGTTTGACTGCTTTGTTATGAGTCACTTACTTAGTTATATTCCAAAGTAGGAGCTACTTTTATTCCTGAGACTCTAATTTTCATTTTATATGACTATAAATATATGTAACTATATTTTTGCCAAGTTCTTACCATGTAAAACTGCCTATCTGATGCTATCCAATATGTACTGTAACATATTTACTGTTAACGTTTGAGAAAATTGGTGACATTAAAAAATATAACCCAAATGGAAAACAAACTCCTTTTATGAGGTTATTTCATTAATAACAATTCTTGTTTACTTATATTCTAGGACGCAAATCAATTTCACAGTGGCTATTGATTTTACAGCATCAAACGGTGAGTGTTTTGATTATCAGCAATTACATGAAAAATTTATATTTTCATGAGGGTTATTGTATTCATATATTTACATACTTCTGACATTTTGCATATAAAATGTACATACTTGTTTAATGTGAAATAGTTCAAATACACAAAAGACTAGAAATAATATAACAAAAATGCTAATAGTCTTGGTCAGACTTGTTAAATATTAAAATACTGTCATTATTTCTTTACGTGTGTTTAAAAGAATGCAAATTTTAGATGTACTGAAGCCCACTGTATATCTCTGACCCATTCTCCTACCTGCTGTCCTTTTCCATATATAATTCTGAAGTATATCAAATTATAATCTTCATTTTATAGTACTTTTGTATGTATGAATTTATATAAATGTAATTCAATAGTATCTGTTCTTTATAAAGTTGGTTAACTTTTAATCAATTAGTAATTTTTAATAATTACTCATGTTAACATATTAATATCTAATTCACTCAGAGAGACTGATATGTAACAGTCCATGTATAGATATTTGTAATTTATATTAAAGCTTTTAAGAAAAAAATACAGTGGGCTTTTATTTTGATGTAATTTTATTTCAAACAGAACAATCATTTGAAATTAGTTATTATGTATCATCAGAATGTGAACCTTATTGTGTAACTTTAACCAGAAGTTGCCACTAGTTTATATTTGTCTATTTTTTCTTTCAAATGGCTTATTATATCTATAGATCTCACCTTGTATTCCTTTTATTTCATTTTTTATCTCGCAATGATTCACATTTTACAAAATAATAGAAATTTTAGAGAAGAAAGCACCTTAGAGATCACTTAATTGAACCCTCCTGTTACACAAATAAGGACACTCAGATCCAGGGAATCCTTTTACTAATAAACACACTTGGCTTGTTAGTTCTAGAGTCAGAACTACAGACAAGACCAGACTCTAATTCAGCTTTCACTGCATGTCACGTTCATTTTCCAACATTATGGCTTGCAATGAATGATTTTCATTCATGTTTTATTCAGCATAATATAGAAAATAGAAATAATAGCTAAGGCTAGGCATGATGGCTCACACCTGTAATACCAGCACTTTGGGAGGCCAAGGAGGGTGGATCACCTGAGGTCAGGAGTTTGAGACCAGCATGGCCAACATGGTGAAACCCCATCTTTACCAAAAATGCAAAAATTAGCTAAGTGTGGTGGTGCACACCTGTAGTCTCAGATACTCAAGAGGCTGAGGCAGGAGAATCACTTGAACCCGGGAGGCAAAGGTTGCAGTGAGCCAAGATTGTGCCACTGCACTGTAGATTGACCAACAGAGTAAGACTCCATCTCCAAAACAAAACAAAGAAATAATACCTAAAATCCAACTACTTTAAAATGCTAGATTTTGTTCACTGATGAATGTTAGCACAACAACTAAGATAAGCAAGAATTTATTTAATTAAAAGACAAACATTTCTGACATTGACTTGAGAAGAAACAGATAATCAGAGTAGACCTATAACAAGTAAAATGTTGAATTAGTAGTGTTTAGAAGACTACCCACAAGGTTAATCTAAACCCAAGGCCAGGTAGCTTCACTAGTAAATTCTACCAAATATCTAAAGAAGAATTAATACCAATTCTTCACAAACTCTTCCAAAATATAGAAGAAGAAGTTTACTTCCCAGCTCATTTTATGAGGTCTGTATTGTCTTGATACCAAGAGATTTATACACCTAACAAAGTAAGATTTGTCCTCGGAATGAGAGTATTTTTAATATTTAAAAATCAAATAATATAACACACCTGTATTAGTGTTCTCTCATACTGCTAATAAAGACATATCTAAGACTAGGTAATTTTAAAGGATAGGGGTTTAATTGACTCATGGTGCCACATGGCTGGGGAGGCCTCACAATCATTGCAGAAGGTAAATGAGGAGCAAAGTCATGTCTTACATGGTGGCAGGCAAGAGAGTATTTGCAAGGGAACTCCCCTTTATAAAACCATCAGATCTCATGAGACTTATTCACTGTCATGGGAACAGCATGGGAAAGACCCACCTCCATGATTCAATTACCTCCCACTGAGGCTCTCCCATGGCACGTGGAAATTAAAGGAGCTACAATTCAAGATTGAATTTGGGTGGGGACACAGCCAAACCGTATCAACATCCTGTTGATAGAAGAAAACAGAGAAACCACGTGATCATCTCAATTGATGCAGAAAAAGCAATTTTACAAAGTCCAATCCACTTTCATGTTAAAAACACTCAACAAACTAGAAATGGAGACTTCCTAACCTGATGAGGGAATCTATGTAAAGTGTACAACTAACATCCTACTTAGTGGTGAAAACATTGACATTTTCCTCCTGAGATGAAAAACAAGAGAAAAATATATGCTCCCACTTCTTCAACATTATACTGGAGGTTGTTGCCAAAGCTATCAGGAAAGAAAACTAAATACAAAATATCCAGATAAGAAAGGGAGAAATAAAAGTATCCTTATTGCAGATGACATGATCTTGTATATAGAAAATCCTAAGGAATCCACCGAAAATCTACGATAACCAATAAATAAGCAAGTTTGCAGGACAGAAGATCAATATATAAAACTCAGTTCTTTTTTATGCATTTCCAAGAAACAATTAGAAAATGAAATTCAGAAAACAATTCCCTTTATCATAGTATCAAAAGGAGTAATACACCTAGGAATAAATTTAACTAGCAATTCTACTTCTGGAAATATGTATAATACAGATTTACCTGCACTCACAGAAAATGCCATAGTGTATAAGTCATTCATAACAATTTGTAAAAAGTAAAAAAAAAAAAAGTTTAGAAAGCTTCATAGAGTATATCAGCTGGGTACTGGTGAAATAAACTGTGGTTCATCCACAGAATGAAACACTGCAGCCACAAAAAGAAAAGAAAAGAAAAGAAAGGGGAAGGGAGGGAGGGAGGGAAGGAAGGAAAATGGACTCTTTCTTTCTACTAATATGGAAAGACTTGTAAGACACATTGTTAAATGTAAAGAGCAAAGTAGAGAACAGAGTTATCAATTGTCAGTGTGTCATCTTTTATATAGGAATAAAAATTATATAACATAAATAAATGCATAAATATTAGACGTACACATAATAAACTAACAAAAAGTGATTAGCACTAATAAATTAGGTGAACTAAGAACTTCTTTATGGAAATCTTTTTATAGTATACTGATTGTGAAATTGTGAATACTTGTTCATAAAATAAACAAATATGGTTAAAAGAATGGAAAACAAAAGAAGTACAAAACATAAAGTCCAAAAACTCTGAAACAAAATAAGTGCAAACTATATTCTGAAAAAAAAAATTGTTGAAATAAATTAAATATCAAAATAAAGAGAAAAACAAGCCATGCTCATGGATTAGAAGACTCCACATTGTTAAGGTGGCAGTGTTTCCCAAAGTGATCTACAGATTTAAAGCAATCTTTATCAAGATCTGAAAGAACTTTTTGGAAGAAATATATGAATTTATGTAATATGAATTATATAAATTAATATGAGATTAATTTAAAGCAATCTTTATCAAAGTCTGAAAGGATTTTTTGGAGGAAATTCATATGTAAATTAATATGAAATTGCGAAGGACCTAGAAGAGCCAAAGCAAACTTGAAAAACAACATTGAATTGGGAAGAGTCACATTTCTTACTGTTAAAATTTACTACAAAGCAACAGTAATTAAGGCAGTGTCCTACTGGCGTAAAGAGGGTTATATAGCTCAACAAAATTGAAACACATTTGCAGAAGTAAACCCCTGTGTCTAAGGTCAACTAATTTCAAGAAGAATACCAAAACAGTGCAATGGGAGAAGACTAGTCTTGTCAGCAAATGGTGCTGGGACAACTGGATAGCCACATGCAAGAGAATGAAACTGGACTCTTCCCTCGCATACAAACATTAAAGTGTATCAAATACTTAAATGTAAAAGCTAATGTGATATAATTCTCAGAAGAAAACATAAAGATGTATCTTCATGACTTTGGATTTGGCAGTTGATTGTTAAATATGACACCGAACTCATGAGCAACAACAACAAAATAGATAAAATGAACTTCAAAATCAAAACTTTTTGTTTCAAAGGACACTATTAAAAAAATGAAAAGACATCCCCCAGAATGAAAAAAATATTTGCAAATTATATCACTCATGAGGGACTTGAATCTAGAATATATAAATAACTTACAATTCAATAAAAAAGAAAAATAATCCAATTTTAAAAGTGAGCAGAGGATCTAAATAGATATTTCTCCAAAGAAGAATATACAAGTGGCCCATAAGCACATGAAATGATTCTTGGCAAATTTAGGCACCAGGAAATGCAAATCAAAACTATGAGTTATCATTTCATACCCACTAGATAACTATAATAAAACAGTCAAATAACAAGGTCTGGTGATGATATGAGGAAACCAGAATTCTCATAACATTGTTGGTGGATATGTTAGTTCATTTACATTGCTGTAAAGGAATACCTGAGGCCAGGTAATTTATAAAGAAAGTGGATTTATTTAGCTCACAGTTCTGAAGGCTGTATAAAGATGGCACCAGGTTAGGCCCAGGAAGCTTTCAATCATGGTGGAAAGCAAAGGGGCAGCCAGCACATCACATGGTAGGAGCAAGAGAGAGAGAGAAGAAGAGGTACCATGCTCTTTAAACCACTTCTCACGTGAACTAACAGAGAATTCCTTTGTTACCATGAAGACAGTACGAAGCCATTCATGGGGGATCCTACCCAGTAATCTAAACACCTCCCACCGGGCTCCATCACCAACATTGAGATTTGGAGGGGACAAACATCCAAACTCTATCAATGGGAATGTAAAATGGTACAACCACTTTATAAAAACACTTTACTAAGTTCCTCAAATTGTTAAACATGGAGTTACCATATCACCCAGCAGTGTCGCTCCTAGATATATACTGAAGAGACATAAAAACAAATGTTAGCACAAAAATTTCTACGTGAATATGTATAACAGCATAATATCGCAAATGTGGAAGCAACCCAAATGTCTAACAAGTGATAAATGATAAAGAAAATGTGGTGTATCCATACAATGGAATACTATTTTGCAATCAACAAAAAGAAAGCATAATACATGCATGCTACAAGAGAGATGATTTTGAGATCTTTAAGCTAAGTGAAAGCAGCTAGTTACAAAAGATCACATATTAGGTGATTCTGTTTTTATGAACTGTCAAGAAGAAGCAAATCAATGGAGACAAAGTTGATTAGTCATTGTTTAGGGATAGGGGGGTAACTAATGGGTACAGTTTCTTTCTGAGGTGATGAAAATGTTCTAAAATTCACTATAGTGATGAATGCACATAACTATGAATATACTAACAATTATTGAATTGTTTTTTCTTTTGTTTTATGAGATGGGGTCTCACCCTGTCGCCCAGGCTGGAGTGCAGTGATGCAATCTCAGCTCACTGCAACCGCTGCTTCCGGGGCTTAAGCAATTCTCCAGCCTCAGCTGTATTCTCCCAGCTCAGAGTAGCTGGGACTACAGGTGTGTGCCACCAACTCCTGGCTAATTTTTGTGCTTTTTGTAAAGATGGGATTTCACTGTGTTGCCCAGGCTCATCTCAAACTCCTGAGCTCAAAACAATCCGCCCAATTTGGCCTCCCAAAGTGCTGGGATTACAAGTATGAGCCACCATGCCCAGCTGAATTATATATTTCAAATGGTTAATATGTAACTTATGTGATTATGTCTCAATAAACTATTAAAAATATTCTGTTCAACTGTGTGTTTTTTTTTTACAAAGGCATAGTACATCTCTAAAGCAAAATCAGATATTATTTCAATAATATTATGAGTTTAAAATATTACAAAATCTTTGAGTTATAGCTTAAAGGGCTATAAAATCTGAGTGCCTAAATTCATATTCTAGTTTTACTAGTTATTATTGTGTAATTTGAAGTAAGTTATTTAATCTGAAAAATGGGTATAATAGAAGTATCCATATTGTAACTTTGTTGAAAGGATTAAGTGAGATATGACATAAAGTGGTCCATACATGTTAGGTTCCATGTTAAAATTATTATTGCTATTAGTTGGGCCCCAATGTTATTAACCCACTACAAATTCATTGTTTATCAGCATTTTTGCAGGTACAGAGGAAATACAAACACTGTCCCAGACTCAAGGAGTTGACTCAATACTTTAAATTGCCAATTATTTTGGTACAGAACACAAGATCCATAACAGTATAAGAGAAAAGACAATGAGGGCTAGAATACACAAAGAGGGTTGTCTGGTATATGTGAGACATAAGTTGGAGAAGAAGGTAAATTTCAGAACAGGATGGCAATTTGAGAGAGAGAGGTGGGAGGGGAAGTATCATTAGAAGTACTAGGAAGAGACGGATGTAGAGGAGGATGCTAGAAAGAGATGGGAGACATCTTTGTATGAGTACAAAGGGCCCAGCTACATATAGTAGGTTAAAATGTTTAAATGTTCTAGGGTATTAAGAATATTTTTTATTTATAGTTTTCATAGTGAAGTAAAACTGTTTGCCATATTATCACCATTGGGTTAAAACTCTTCTGTATTTGCGAGTTTGAGAGTTGGAGAAGGTGTTTGTTTGAGACAGGGTCTTGCTCTTTTGCTCAGGCTGGAATACAGTGGCACTATCAGGGGTTCACTGTACCCTTGACCTCCTGGGCTCAAGCAATCCTCCCATATCTCAGCTTCCCGAGTAGCTGAGACTACAGGCACATGCCATCACACCCAGCTAATTTTTGTATTTTTTGTAAAGGCAGGGTTTCACCATGTTGGCCAGGCCGGTTGTGAACTCCTGGGCTTAAGCTATTCATCCACCTCAGCCTTCCAGAGTGCTAGGATTGCAGGCATGAGAGTTGTATTAAATAACCATTTAGTCTTGTAATGATATATTTTTTTCCAATTCCACTGGGCTTTTGATCAAGTGGCACCGTCCCTCCTTTAGTAGCAAGTGTCAAAGAAATTTCACACTGGACAACTTAAAAAGGCAAGAAAGGCTTTATTTAAGACCATTGCAAAGGGGTCAAGACTATTACAATAGAGGACAAAAATTGAACGCATCTACTCCAAGACAAAAGGCTGGAGTGTTAGTGCTTGCTGAGGTGAGCTACTGGAAAAGTCCTGGAGGACATTAGCAAGGAGGTTGGTTTGTGTGCCTAGGCCATCTCTGTCTGCTAATTGGTGCTTACTGAAGTTAGGCTTCTGTCTTCTCAGGGAGACTGGAAGGTAGGGCTGCTGTTTTTCTTGGTGTTTATATGTCAGAGGGACGGCTTCCATGTCCTTGAGAAAGGTTTTCCTTGGTTGTAGAAGATTTACATCTCAAAGGAGACAGAAGAAGAATTTACAATTGCCAAGTTTTCTAAATTGAATGTCTAAGAAAAGACTAAGCCGGGTCTTATAGTCAGGAAGAAACTTTCTAAAAGTTTAGTCAAGTTGAGGGGAACATTACGGCCATATTGGTCAGAAGATACTTTTTTTAGCGATTTTGTTGTGTGGAGCCAGCCCTGGAATGCTGATAACTCTTGGAAGTATATATTTTTTTTAAAAAAAATGTGCAATGAATTGTTTTTAGGATAAAAATATTCTGTGTATAATTACCTGTCAAATAACCTAAGGGGAGATCTTTATTTTGTTTCTCTCTGGATCTCAAGTGCTCTTTGTAATTTTTTTTCCTTATCAGAAAAACTATGCCCTGAGGCTTTTCTTCTTCAGGCAATGCTTTAATGTAAAATTGAGCTTTATGTGCTGTTACAAGTCTCATTTAACTTTCCATTTTCGCTTAAGAAACCAAATGGACTTTCAGGCTGCCTTTATGCTGGTAATTAGGGCAACTTGATGTGAATCTCAATGTGTTTGAGTGGTAGCACATATTAATACATTACTCTTGCTCTGAATTTCATCGCTATTCAAATGCAACATCCTACACAGTATAAGCATTTTTGACACTTGTGGATGACCCAGACCGTAATAACTGTAGCAGTTCAACTTAAATTCTATGGTGCATTATTATTTGTAATCACTTTTAAACATGTAATTTCATTTTGTCCTCCTGGTAAACAAAGTGGTAGGATTTATTTTACAGAGGCTGCCATACAAATGGCAAGACTTGACTCTGGCCTCTGGCTCTTAGCTTAATGTCTAGTTAGAAAGTTGTGAAGAATTTTTTAGATGTAGATATTTAATCAGCCTGCCCTTGAAAATTACTATGTTCCCTTTTTTAAATGCTAAATTGCGGTATTTCTCAAATACTCAGTTCATATTGGTGATACAACATTACGAAGCCTTCATAATTATTGAAATCTGTCTATTGGGTCATCTTGCCGTAGACATAAGGATTCACGCTAAAGGCACATGATTTTGTTTATTTTAAAGATTATAACAAAATAAGATTAACAAAAGTACTTTTATACTTCCAGAAGTAAAACTCAAAAATAGCCTGTGGCATTGAAAAGAAGTGATTCTGAAAAATTCTGCATATGCTTTGGCATATCTTAGAACTTTCTATATGTCTAATGTAACAAATATTTCTATGTTAATATTCCATCCGAAAAGAAACAATTTGACACACTGTAGATATAGGCAGAAAAATGTAGTTTTGAATATTTCATTCTGAAATAGACACCAAGAAAATCTTGTTAAATATATGTAGCCTAATTGCTTATGTTTGAAATATGTGTTCTGTCATCAGGCAACCCTGCTCAGCCCACTTCCCTCCACTACATGAATCCTTACCAGCTGAATGCCTATGGTATGGCACTGAAAGCAGTGGGAGAAATTGTTCAAGATTATGACAGTGATAAAATGTTTCCAGCTCTAGGTTTTGGTGCAAAACTGCCTCCAGATGGAAGGATATCTCATGAATTTGCTTTGGTAAGAATATATCAAAAGGAGACCTTTTAATATTGCTTTGGTGCTTATTCTTTAGTTACATAGCAAGCTTTTCTCACTGTAGCTAAATTTTGGTAAGTAATTGACTTTGGAGTGTGAGCTTAATGGGAAAAAGAACAGCTAAATTGCCATAAATCTACCTGAGGTGCACCCACCTGTTTTACAAATAGGGGGTCTATTTTGGTTATCTATTGCTGCATAACAAACCTTCCTAAAACTTAGAGATATAAAACAATATCATTCTATTATGCTTATGATTTGTGGCTCAGGAATTCAAGCAGAATATAATGAGAGATAGTGGTTTTTTTTGTTTGTTTGTTTTTTGGTTTTTTTTTTTTGGTTTGTTTTTTTTTTTTGCTTTGTAGTATCTAGAGTCTTAGTTTAGGTGATTTGAATGGCTAGAGATGGCTGGAATTGGTGACTGGGGTCATATTTTTCAACTTAGTTCTGGCTGTCTGTTCAATTCCTTAGATCTTCTCCATGTTATGTCTTCTGGGGCTGATATGTCTCCTAACATGACTTCTTTGCTCATGTTCATTCATGTCTTGGGCCTGAGATGGAACAGCTGAAAAGCTGGGGTTGCCTAGACAACTCTCCCTTGCTTTACATCTAGCCTGTCTCTGTAGTTACAGAGGACTTCATAATTGTATGGTGGTCTCATTGTAGTAGGATTTATTATGCAGCAGCCAGCTTTCCCAGGGTGAGTATTCTAAAAGTCTGGGACAGAAACTCCAAGGATGTTTATATCATATTCTTAGAAGTCCCAGAATGTGATTTCTGCAACATCCTATTGGTCAAGCAAGTTACTAAGACCATCCTAGGTTCAAGGTAGAAGAATTAACCTTCACTTTACAATGGGAAAAGTATCAAAGAATGTGTAGCTATCTTTAATCTACCATTGTTTTTGAAAGCTAAGAAAATAAATGTGTTAAACCCAATGAGGTTTATTAATTTTCCTTTCATATGTTTCTCTCAACCTTGAATTTGTCCCTTTCTCTGTCTTTGTAATTCTTTCCTTTGCTGCCTTTCCTACCTCTATGTTCATTCCTTGTAACCAAACCTATAATAAAAATATACAGGTTGAGCGTCCCAAATCAGAAAAGTAAATGCTCCAAAATCTGAAAAAGATGCCCAAAGGAAATGCTTATCAGAGCAATTTGGATTTTGGATATTCAGATTTGAGAAGGTCAACTGGTAATTATATAAATATTTTAAAATCCAAAAAAAGAAATTCAGAATCTAAAACACCGTGGTTTCAGATAAGGGATACTCAACCTGTCCTTAACACTTCCTCGAGTGTTAAGGAATTATTTGTGCCTTACTTTCTCCTCCTCCTCCTCCTTCTCCTCCTCCTCCTTCTTTCTTTCTTTCTTCTTTCTTCTTCCTCTTCCTCTTCTTCTTCCTCCTCTTCTCCTTCTTCTTCTTCCTTCTTCTTCCTCCCTTCTCCTCCTTCTTCTTCCCTCTTCCTCTTCCTTCTTCTTCCTCCTCCTCCTTCTTCTTCCTCCTCCTCCTTCTTCTTCCTCCCTCCCTTCCTTCCTTCCTCCCTTCCTTCTTTTCTTTTCTTTCTTTTCTCTTTTTTTTTCTTTTCTTTTCTTTTCTTCAACAGAGGCTTGCTCTGTTGCCCAGGCTAGAGTGCAGTGGTGAGATCAATTCTGCCTCTCCAGTTCAAGCAATTCTCGTGCCTCAGCTTCCTGAGTACCTACAATTACAGGCATGCATAATACCTTGCTAAATTTTGTATTTTTAGTAGAGACGGGGTTTCACTGTGTTGGCCCAGCTGATCTCAAACTCCTCAGCTCAAGCGATCTGTCTGCCTCAGCCTCCTAGAGTGCTGAGATTACAGGTGTGAGCCACTGTGCCTGGCGTTAATTTGTTATTTAAGCCCAATTAAAACACTTATAGGATAGATATTGCTGTGGCTTCGATGTGTCCTTCCAGAGTTCAGGTGCTGCTAATGTAATAGTATTCAGTGAGGGCTTTAAGAGCTGGTTGGTCTGCGAGGGCTCCTCCCTCATGAATGAAATTAAGGCCCTTATAAAAGAGGCTTTACTCAGCTTGTCTTGCTTTTTGAGGAGTGAGAACACAGCATTCCTCACCTTTGAGGACACAGCTTTCACCAGGCAACTGACCCTGCTGGCATCTTGTTCTTGGACCTTCTAGCCTCCAGAACTGTGAGAAATAACGTTTCTATTGTTTATAAATTACCGAATCTCAGGTATTCTTATATAGCACAAACAGACTAAGAGAGGTCAGACTTCTTTAAATCTATGAAAAATAGTCTCCCACGTTAATGATGAAAATAAGAATGATTATGTTGTTGATGATAATGTTTCACATTTAGTCTTGCCTGATGATTATATTAAATTTTTCAAAGCACTTTTGTTTTCTCAGATAAGACAAGGGTTGAGTAGGTTTTCAGTGAAATAGTATTTGACTCAATCCTGAGTATTTACTGAGTATCGAGTCGCACACTTTACACTCATATAATCTTCACAAAATTCCTATGTGATAGATATTTCATGCTGACACATTGCACTGCTCTAGAAACTGCCAATCTCATTACCTGTGGTGAGAAAAGTGCTCCCAGGAGTTGTATAACTCAATTCAGAGGCTCAGAAGTTGACCATTGTCCCAAAGGACAGGACTTGAACCCAAGTCAGTATTATTTTAGAATTCATGCTCTTAACTACAACTAAAACACATCTTTAAAAAGTACCTGTATTCTCACCTCTTGGATACATGCTTATATTAACACCATGATATATGTACTTTTATTAAGATTTCATCTTTCTCAAATATGTTTTAAGAGCAGTATTACATTTTTATTTTTGTATTTATTCTTTTCTATTTCATCACCCACACAATTTCAAGAGAGGTTGCTGGAGGGCTTAATTCTTTCTTCCATGAAATAGTCCGCATGCCACACTCCCAATGTCATATAAAAATGAGTATCTGTTGGGATTTTGTTGTCTTAGAAAATTAAAATCTCCAGAAACTTATAAAACCATGAAAATCACTCATGTGATTCTAAATCTAAAGTGCCTCAGGAAAAAGGTCATGAGCTATTTTAAAGACTAAGAAAAGGAATAATTGTGTTAAGCTAAATGAGAGGTTGATTAATTTTCTTTCCATATATTTCTTCTTCTGCTACTGTGTATTTTTTCCTTTTTCTCTTCTTCTACTTTTCTCTTTTTCTGCTTTTCTACCTCCACATTTACCCCTTGTAACCAAACCTATAAAAGTATCTACTGCTAAGAAATGATCTATATTTATTATTTATACTATAATCTGTTCCTTGAGCCCAATTCAAACATTTGTGGGACAGAAATCATACCCCTTTAAATCTATGAAAAATAGTCTTTCAAATTGATGATGAAAACAACGATTATGTTGATGATAATGCCTCACCTTTAATATTACCGAATGATTACTTTTTTTCAAAGCACTTCTGTTTTGTTGGATAAATAAGGCAGGTATGGTTAAGTAGGTCTTCAGTTAGATAGTATTGTATTTGATTCTTGCTGAAGTATTCTGTGCTAAGCTTGTCCTAAATCACTGCAATATGTATCTGTAGGTACTGAAAATGGGAAATACAAAAAGTTCAGTTTCGGGACAGCCTGGCTTTTTATGAACTAACTGGTGTTAATAAATCCTCATATTTCCATGGTACAAATTTGTGGTATATATTTACTAACATTAACCTATTTATCTCACCAAATTCACATAATTCTTTTAGATAGCAAGGGAGTCTTCTTAAGAACTTAAATATCCCCCAGTGTGTAAGTTTTGGCTAGCACAGACGTTAAACTTAAGCTTTGCTCAGTTGAAAGGGTCTCAGTAAACCTCAGCTTTTTATGTGAGACACACTATGGGGAAAGAAAAAAGAATGGGAGAGGAAAGGAAGAATTTCCTGATACTACCATTCCAAGACTTATGGTTATGAAAAGAATGAGTCATTACTCTTTGCTCCTTATAATTCTTGATGACTCCTTTTGGGGTTATAACTGAAAATGCAGTCGTGCGGAGCTCTGGTATATTTCTAATGAGCTTGTGACCAGTGGTCCTTAAAATCAGGTCTTCCACGTGGACCAGTTGAGAAATGCTAACACCTGTCCCAGTAGTTTCTCCTGCAAAATACCTAAATGCACTTGCATGTTTTTCATGTATTTTGGCATGTATACACATGTATGCAATTTAATATTTATGTGTATGTATTTTTTTCCAAGTAGATACCAGCAATTTAATAACAAGAAGTCTTTAACACTGTACCATATGTAAAACAGAAGCTCAATAGGTGTTTGTTTATTGAATAAAAGGAAGAATTCTCTCAGCTTTTCCCCCCAGTAAGCAACAGTTACATTTCAGAGTAGAGCGACAGCCCCTAAGAGCTTCTCTTCAGTATTTTGTCAGCTAGTTAGCCCTGCTGAAAGGTGTCGCAGGCTGCAGGCCGCAACAGAGATGACAGGCTTCCTGCATGATGCTGAATCTACACCCTCAGGACAATCCCTGAGGGAGCTAAATGGGAGGAAGAATGGGTGAGAGCTGGACACCCTCCCCACTTCAGTCTGAGTGATGAGATTATTGATCATTTTAAAGTCAGATCTTTATGCTTTTCTATGTGTTCTACAAGTTAACGTGTATTATTTTATAAATGGAAAGTTTAATTAGGAGGGAAATAGGAAATAGGGCATCCATTGTCCTCTTCATTAATAAGCAACAAAATTAAATGTGCTTACTAAAAAAAAATTATGTGTTTTCTTTTTGTGTCAGAGCCACACATGGACTCATTCTAATTTGTTTTAACAAGCAATAACTAATTCCCTGCATAACATTTTCAAGAAATGAGTTTTTAAACACACTTAAAAATCTATTTCAATTGTTTTGGGGGAACAGGTGGTTTTTGCTTACATGCGTAAGTTCTTTAGTGGTGATTTCTGAGATTCTGATGCACCCATCACCTGAGCAGTGGACTCTGTACCCAGTGTGTAGTCTTCTGTCCTTCACCCTCCTCCCACCTTTCCCCCTCTTCTCCAAGTCCATTATATCATTCTTATGCCTCTGCATCCTCATAGCTTAGCTCCCACTTATAAGTGAGAACGTACAATATTTGATTTTCTATTCCTGAGTTACCTCACTTAGAATAGCGGTCTCCAACTCCATCCAGGTTGCTGTGAATGCCATTATTTCCTTCCTTTTTGTGGCTGAGTAGAATTGCATGTGTGTTTGTGTGTGTGTATGTGTGTGTGTATGTGTGTGTGTGTGTATGTATGTGTATACGTTCCAAATTTTCTTTATCCCCTTACTCGTTGATGGGTATTTAGGCTGGTTTCATATTTTTGCAATTGCAGGTTGTGCTGCTATAAATGTGTGTGCGAGTAACAGGCTTAACAGTCTTTTTATAACTCACTACAACTTTCTCATTAAGAAGAAAATCTCATTTAGTAGCTATAAAATATTTAAAGTAATCTTGATATAATCCAGAGCATATACTAAAAAGAAGGCATAATTTTATGTTATAAGGTATTCTTATCATCTAAGACGTATGAGGAAACCACAGAGCAACTTATTATGGTATTAGGACTAATTCAGAAATCAGTGCTTTAAACATTCCATGATGATGAATAGAACATCTAATGATTGCCTTTCCACTATCAAAGAAGAGAAACATGATGACCTTGTAGTTTCAGTTCTAGAGAAATAGTGGTAACATACAGTTTCATCAAAATATAAACCTCTAATCAACATGCTAAAAAATAAAAATAGCTCAGAACTACCCTAATTTGTAACTGTTCCCTTAAGATAGATATATAATACATTTTATATGCCCAAAATCAGTAATGAGTTTTTAATTAGCTTCATACCTTATCAAGGGAAAAGAGCACCATAAAATCTTAAAGGAAGTTTAAATAGGTCAGCTCAGATTAACATCAAAACTAAACATTAACTGCTTTGTGCTAAATGTTAAACTTTTCTTTTACCTTCTATTTTCAGCCAAGTTATACAATCAATTTTATAATGTAAAGAGGGCTTTTATTATTTTAATGCCTTCAAAAATGTATGAGGGTTAATAAAATGTTTGAAGAACAGACAAAATTAAAAATGGATATAAATCCCTCTCTAACAAATAATAGGAGTAGTTGATAACATTTGGCTCAGTTTTCTAAGATTCCAGCCTTGTAGAAAGCTTGGCATCTCATAATTTGGTGGCATAGTGGTGTATGAGATATGGAACTGTGGAGTTAGACTGCCTGGTTCAAATCTTAGCTCTCCTAGTCGTGTTGTATGACCTTGGGCACAGTATCTAAGTTCTTATTGCCGTGGTTTCTTTATCTAGAAAGTGGGGTTAATGGCAGTCCTACATTTTTAGGGTTATGAAAGTTATATATGTAAATATTTTAGTATAAACCCAGCATTTTGGGAGGCCGAGGTGGGTGGATCACGAGGTCAAGACATCGAGATCATCCTGGGCAAGATGGTGAAACCCCGCCTCTATTAAAAATAGAAAAATTAGCTGGGCATAGTGGCAGGCACCTGTAGTCCCAGCTACTCAGGAGGTGGACACAGGAGAATTGCTTGAACCCAGGAGGCGGAGGTTGCAGTGAGCTGAGATCACAGCACTGCACTCCAGCCTGACAACAGAGACTCTGTCTCAAAAAAAAAACAAAACAAAAACAGAAACTTGGTATATAGAATTCAACTATCAGTTACTTGTCATTGTTCAGGTAAAAATTTGTATGCTAAAATTATTGCTAACCATGTTTAAATGTAGTTACTATCACTAGTGCATCAAAATATATATACACACAATTTTGATATTCCCTTTCGAAAAGTAGAGGGTATCTCCTTTTTCTCAAGTGTGAACAGATTCAGTAACTCATTCTAGCAAATGCATTAAAGTAGGAGTGATGGAGTGTAACTTCAGAGACTGGCTCATAAAAGGCATTGGGGGTTTGTCCTTGCTCTTTGCCTGGGATTACTCAATCTGGGGAAAGTTAGCTGCTGTGTTATGAGAACACTCAAGCAGCCCTGTGGAGCATCCATTTGGCCTCCTGCCAACAGCCATGTAAGTGAGCCTTTTTGGAAATAGATCCTTCTGTCCACTGTCAAGCTTTCAGATGACTGCAGCCCAGGTCGGCATCTTCACTGCAACCTCATGAGGGATCCTGCTCAGGAACCACCCTGCTAAGCTGCTTCTTAATTCCTGAGACTTCAAAACTGAATGAGATAATTAATATTGTCTTAAGCCACTATACAGAGGGTTTAACTTTGGGGGTAATTTGTTACATAGCAATAGATAACTAATACATGGTCTTATTTGTGTTGTTTGTGTCATTTGGACTAGGAGAATTAAACCTAATAATGACAGAGCATTTAAGGTATGAAAAAGCCATCCTAGGTGACCAGGGTTGCCTTTCCAGGTCCTGTCCCCAGAATAAGAGCTTCTGTTAAAGTTGCCTTTCTGGGCACTGTTCCCAGAATAAGAGCTTCTAAACAGCAACAGCAAGCTCCATTTCCTTTGAATGACATGGGTATTTTTTTAATTCATTTTCTTTTGTCTTCTCTTGATGTTTCCTACACCAAATTATATTCCCTCTGACTCCTTCTCTACTTGGAGTTATGAGTTGTGGCCTGAAAATGTTCATGTGGCAGATATTTTACATTTTTCCTGCTATTGGGTTAAACTATTTGAATTGATAGCATTTATTTATCTAATTTTAATACATGTTTACTGCATAAAAATCGGAAAAACATCGACCAGGTTAAAGGATGTGAGGAAAGTTAGCAGTTATCTAACCACCCAGAGGTAGCCACTATTAATACTTTGGTTTTCTTTTTAGGATTTCTATATGTTTATCTCCACATTTACACAAACCTGTGTAAATTAAGATACTATTAATTTTAGAATGTTGTGGTGGTCAGCTTATTTAAAATTTTCTTCTGCCATTTTTTTGAAGAGTACAGATTTTTAAGGATTGCATATTATATGTTATGATCTTCATAATTATCATCATCTATTGTTGATCACTTAATGTATTGTTTTGCTATTGTAAACTTATGAGTGTTCTTCCAAAAATATTTATGAGTATCAACATGTATTATTCTCTTGTCATTTTCAATTGATATTCACGAAGATTTTCTCTTTTACTGTGGTTTTGTTTTTGCCTACATCTCTGCAGAATGGGAACCCTCAAAACCCCTACTGTGATGGCATTGAAGGGGTCATGGAGGCTTATTACAGGAGTCTGAAATCTGTACAACTATATGGGCCCACCAACTTTGCTCCTGTAATTAATCATGTAGCAAGGTAAGTAGAGAGCAGACAAGGTGTTTATTCTGATGTACTGGACCACGGTGAGCTCATAACATTATTGTTAGCATGAATTGACAAATGAAAGTTGTTTTCTTCTGATTTGCCTCCAAGAAAGTGAAGAAAAAAATGTACATTAGAGTTTCTATCAAACTATTGTGATACTTTGCTGAGAAGAGTACATTAAAATCTCAAGAAACATACACTGGGTTATGTTAGGAACTATCTTTGTTCAACTAAGGAAAATGTTGTTTTCTTTGAAAAGGCATCTGTGAGAAAAATAACAAGATCAGTGATGAGGTCAATTGTGTAAATCATCATCTCTAATATCACATTCCATAGTAGCAATAAGTAGCATAGAAGTAATAAGAGACTGAATTCTATCAGACGACTATTTGAAGCTTTCAGTGATATATAGGGCACATTATTTTAACCTTTCTGAAATTAATATAGTAGCTAATTTTATAAATTCCCAGAGCTCTACCTGTATATAGTAAATAGTACTGAGACCAGAATATAATGCTTATGACTACAAGTACCTGTTCTGAAGAAAACGTTAAAATGTAAAAAATAAATCTATATATACTTACTGTTTTTTCATTAGTACATAAATGGATTAAACACTTTTTAAATCCCTAGAAAGTTTGGCCTATGTAAATCCTATGATGCCCTAACTTATTCTGAGATAATTAGAAATTTCTTATCCTTTCAAATATGTAGCAGAACTCATCAAAATACCGAATTTTTTTTCAAGTTTATCAAGTATAAAGGCAATGTGAAACTCCTGTTCTCTGAAAGTTCTGGTACTTTACCACCTTCTCTAATGAATATTACCAGCAACTATAGTGTGCTCTACTTTTTATTATCTGGGACATGGACAAAATGCTAAAATATCCCTTACACCCAGGGCTGACCCCAGTGCGACTTCCCTGTGGAACTCCAACTCAGGTTGACAGTGATACATCGATGACTGTTGTCCGAGTGTGACCCTTTGGCTTGAATTTTTCAGACATTTTCATCTGTAATCTCTACTAAAATATGAATTATATTAATACATGTTAACCTTGTACATATATGACCCCCCCAAAAAAGTTATTCATGAAATGGTACTTCATGTTTTATCTTTATTTCTATGGCACCTGTTCTTTTATATTTCTCTTTTTTAAAAATGCAGTCTTGACCACCAAAATTGATTTCATAATCCACTAATGGGTCATTACCTACAATCTGAAAAATATATCCTAGCTTATTATACTAATGTAAGTAATGTCATATATACTATATACTGATGGCAGCCAAATATAGCAGAATATAATACAATGTTAATGCAAGATAAATTATAATTGACTGCCACACTACCATAGAGATCACTTTTTTATGAAGAGAAAAATGGCAGAACTTATTTTGTGGGAACTCGTGCTTGTTATTAGGAAGGCCCTTATCAGTGCTCACCAAGTAATTTCATAATTTTTCCTTGTATATATTATAAAAGTTAAAATGATAGATATAAAATTTCTAGGTACATTTCTATATACATTTCAAACCAAATGCTCCACAGTGTTCTATGCCATTTTTTATGTTTTATACAGCATTTTGTAAGTTCTCAAATATAGGAGCACCTGCTAGTAAAATCTTTAAGCCTCTTTGAAACTGAGCCATGATCCAATAATTCTTTATTATTTTTTACATGAGAAAAATTAAGAAAAATAGTAAGATATGGCTTTTTAAGAGTTATCTTCTCCTTCCAGTACAATAGGAAGTTCCATGTATCTGGTTTTTTTAAATTATACTTTAAGTTCTCTAGGGTACATGTGCAAAACATGCAGTTTTGTTACATGGGTATACATGTGCCATGGTGACTGGCTGCATCCATCACCCCATAACCTACATTAGGTATTTCTCCTAATGCTATCCCTCCCCTAGCCCCCCAACCCACAACAGGTCCCAATGTGTGATGTTCCCCTCCCTGTGTCCATGGGTTCTCATTGTTCAACATCAACTTATAAGTGAGAACATGCAGTGTTTGGTTTTCTGTTCTTGTATTAGTTTGCTGAGAATTATGGTTTCCTGATTCATCAGTGTCCCTGCAAAGGACATGAACTCAACTTTTTTATGGGTGCATAGTATTCCATCATGTATATGTGCCACATTGTCTTTATCCAGTCTATCACTGATAGGCATTTGAGTTGGTTCCAAATCTTTGCTATTGTGAACAGTGGCACAATAAGTATACATATGTATGTGTCTTTATAACAGAACTGTTTATAATCCTTTGAGTATATACCCAGTAATGAGATTGCTGGGTCAAATGGTATTTCTAGTTCTAGGTCCTTGAGGAATTTCCACACTGTCTCTCACAGTGGTTTAACTAATTTACACTCCCACCAACAATGTAAAAGCATTCCTATTTCTCCACATCTTCTCCAGCATCTGTTGTCTCCTGACTTTTTAATGATCACCATTCTAACTGGTGTGAGATGGTATCTCAATGTGGTTTTGATTTGCATTTCTCTAATGACCAGTGATGATGAGTTTTTTTTTCATATGTTTGTTGGCTACATAAATGTCTCCTTTTGAGAAATGTCTGTTCATATCCTTTGCCTACTTTTGGTGGGGTTGATTTTTTCTTGTAAATTTGTTTAAGTTATTTGTAGATTCTGGATATTACTCCTTTCTCAGATGGGTAGATTGCAAACATTTTCTCCCATTCTGTAGGTTGCCTGTTCACTTTGATGATAGTTTCCTTTGCTGTGCAGAAGCTCTTTAATTAGATCCCATTTGTTTATTTTGGCTTTCGTTGCCATTGCTTTTGATGTTTTAGTCATGGAGTCTTTGCTCATGCCTATGTCCTGAATGGTATTACCTAGGTTTTCTTCTAGGGTTTTTATGTTTTTTTATGTCTTACATTTAGGTCTTTAATCTGTCTTGAGTTAATTTTTATATAAGGTGTAAGGAAGGGATATGGTTTCAGCTTTCTGCATATGGCTAGCCAGTTTTTCCAACACCAATTATTAAATAGAGAATCCTTCCCATATTGCTTGTTTTTGTCAAGTTTATCAAACATCAGATGGTGGTAGGTGTGTGGTGTTATTTCCGAGGCCTCTGTTCTGTTCCATTGGTCTATATATCTGTTTTGTTATCAGTACCATGCTGTTTTGATTACTGTAGCCTTGTAGTATAGTTTGAAGTCAGGTAGCATGACGACTCCAGCTTTGTTTTGTTTTTCTTAGGATTGTCTTGGCTATGTGGGCTCTTTTTTGGTTTCATATGAAATTTAAGGTGTTTTTTTTTTCCAATTCTTTGAAGAAAGTCAATGGTAGCTTGATGCGGTTGCCATTTAATCTATAAATTACTTTGGGAAGTATGGCCATTTTCATAATATTGATTCTTCCTAAACATTAGCATGGAATGTTTTTCCATCTGCTTGTGTCCTCCCTTATTTCCTTGAGAAGTGGTTTGTAGTTCTACTTGAAGAGGTCCTTCACATCGCTTGTTAGTTGTATTCCTAGGTATTTTATTCTCTTTGTAGCAATTGTGAATGGGAGTTCACTCATGATGTGGCTGTTTGTCTACTACTGGTGTATAGAAATGCTTGTGAATTTGTACATTGATTTTTGTTATCCTGAAATTTTGCTGAAGTGGCTTATCAGCTTAAGGAGATTTTGGGCTGGGACTATGGGGTCTTCTAAATACATAGTTATGTCATCTGCAGATAGAGACAATTTGACTTCCTCTTTTCCTAATTAAATACCATTTATTGTTTTTTCTTGCCTAATTGCTGTGGCTAGAACTTTCAAAACTATATTGAATAGGAGTGGTGACAGAGGGCATCCTTGTCTAGTGCCAGATTTCGAAGGGAATGCTTCCAGTTTTTGCCCATTCCGTATTAAATTATATTGAATATTTTGGGCTTACACAAGTCAAGAATACTGTGGATTTTTTTTTTCAATAAAAGGCTGTAGAATTCTGTTTACTTTAAAATCTCCTTTCAGCATTCCCATTATAGTTTACTGCTATCCTAACTCAATTTTCTTAAAATCACTTCTCATACAAATATTAATGTTACTCTTTTTAAAAGATCAATTGCATTCAGTGTCATGTCTCCATACTTTGTAGGAGATGCAATCTCCATGAATGGGCTAGAGTTTTCTCCTTGAGACTTGTGGATTGAATGAGACCATCTGCATAGATACGTTTAGCATCTTATTTAGATGTTTTTAGTGTGTGTTCAAACTGATAATCAAGACTCAGGGCTGTTAACAGATTAGTTTCTCTTGTAAGTGAACTGTGTTTCCTATGGTGAAAAGCAGAATTCCCTATGCCAAATCTCAGAACCCTTAGAACATTATATACATAAAGTCAACTGGCATGCTTAGTTTGAGTCTCTGTGATAAAATATCTAGAACATGTCAGATGCTGGCTCCCCCTGTAAATTGGAAATAGGTCATCTCACATCTTAGATACGCATATCAGAGTAAGTTCATTATCATATTCCATTTTGAATTTATGATTATGAACCTAAACTTGGCCCATCTATGGGGCTGGCTAAAAGGTATTTTACAAATATTCTATTCTTCTTGGCTTCTGAGCCCAGCTGTGTTGCCATGATTATTGCCTCCATGTTGAATGAGTTTTCTTTCTGAAATCCTGCTCTGTCAGTAGAAGCACTCAAAACACTTTTGATTTGGCTAATCCTTATTTATTGCTTTGCATGGTGTGCCATGTACTTCTGAAAATAAGGTCACTGTATTATAATTAAATGAAGATTATTTGTCTGTTGCAAATACTTAGCAAAAACAAAAGAAACTCAACAAACTAATGCCAAAAGTACATTATTATTTTGGTCACAATTATTGAATGCATATTTATCTATGTTCCTCAATAGGAATATTCATTTGTTTTCTTGTTTCTTGTGAGCCAGAATTGTCATAATTTCTGTTACCTCAGTGCAGAATTCAGGATTCAGCCAGATGAATAGAAACCCAGTTAAGAGATGAGAGCAAAGCCTGATGAGGAAGAGACCTTCATCTGGGTGAAGGGAAGGTGATGTGATCCTTTGGGTGGGAAGACATCTTTCACTCTTAGGATATATCATGGTGTGTTTAAAGCTATGTTGTATATTTACAAAGCCACGCAGGGAGTCATTAATCTGATTGAATTGGTGATGGGGAGGAATTTCCATAAACTTAGGGTTAGCTAAGAAATATTTTAATTTATATTCAGTGGCAGCCAACAAAGTGGCAATACCTTGCAAGGTTGAGGCAAGGTTCTACAGACTATGTGTGCTCTGAATCAGTGTCCAGTATATGGTGCTGTTTCTCCCATAGCCAGATGAAGGGTCAAGAATTAAGGGGTAGAAATGGGAGTGCCATCACTCAATATTACCCCTGGTGAACCACTAGCAAAATTTTTGCTTCTTATTCTTGAGACATGATATTATGCTAGCCTGGAGGTCTTAGTTCAAGAAGGAGGAATGCTTCTACTAGGAGGCACAACAGTGATTTCATTGAACTGAAATTTAAGACTGCCACTAGCCACTTTGGGTTCCTCATGTGTTTAAATCAACAGGCGAGGAAGGGAGTTACTATGCTGGCTGGGGTGAGTGAGCCTGGCAATCAAGAAATCAGACTGCAGCTCTATAGTGGTGGTGAGGAAGAGAATGTCTGGGCTATAGAGATCCCTCAGGGTGTCTCTTAGAATTACCACGCCTTGTGATTAAGGATAATGGAAAACCACAACACCTTAATCCAGGCAGGACTACTGATGGCCCAGACCCTTCAGTAATGAAAGTTTGGGTCACCCACGAGATAAAGAATCATGACTAGATAAGAGGTGCTTGGTGAAGGCAAAGATAATACAGAATGGGTGATAGAAGAAAGTAGTTATAAATAGTGACTATGACCAAATCATCAGTTACAGAAATAAGGACTATAATTGCCATTAATATTTTCTCCTTATTTTGTTATGAATATATTTGTTTATATATACATATGTTATTCAAATATCCTTGTGTTCTTTCCTCTCTGATTCCCTTATCATGTAACACATGTTGACTTTCCATCAGTATCTAGGTATTGTTAATTTTGCATCATAGTATTTAAGTTATGGAATATCAGGACAAGAGTAAACATAACTCAAGGACCTTACCTCTTCTTCTGGGAAAGAGCTTAGTCAGCATTTTTGGTTGTATGCAGAATAAAAGAAATAATGATGTTGTTATTGTCTTTTTTTGGAGATTAAGTATGGCTTTTGGAGATGCATGTAAGTGCCAAATTGACAAGGGGTGAGTTTGTGATGGTTATTTATTATTATTATTTTTTGAGATGGAGTCTTGCTCTGTCACCTGGGCGGGAGGGCAGTGGCGTGATCTTAGCTTACTGCAGCTTCCACCTCCCAGCCTCCTGCCTCAGCCTCCTGAGTAGCTAGAACTACAGGCACGTTCCACCATGCCCAGATGATTTTTGCATTTTTAGCAGAGACAGCATTTAGTCATGTTGGTCATATGGGTCTGGAACTCCTGACCTCAGGTGATCTATCCATCTTAGCTTCCCAAAGTGCTGGGATTACAAGCATGAGCCACTGTGCCCAGACAGTGTAATGGTTAATTTTATGTCAACTTCACTGGACTAAGGAATGCCCAGATAGTTGGTAAAATATTTCTGGGTGTTTCTGGAAGAGATCAGCATTCAAATTGGTGAACTGAGTAAAGGCAGGTGGCCTTCTCCAATGGGGATGGGTATCATCCAATTTGTGGAGGTCCTGAATAAAACAAGAAGGCAGAGGAAGGGTGAATTTGCTCATTGCTTGGGCTAAGACATTCATCTTCTGCTGTCAGACTTTGCCTCCTTTTTTCTAGACTTTCAGACCCAGATCAGGATTTACAGACTTCGCCTCCTTGTTTCTAGATTTTCAGACTCAGACAGGACTTATACTAATGGCTCCCAAATTCTCGGGCCTTTGGCTTTGGATTGAATTACACCATTAGCTTTTCTGTTTTGCCATCATACAGACAGCAGACTGCAGCACTTTTCTGCCTTCATAACTGCTTGAGCTAATTCTTGTAATAAACTTACACACACACACACACACACCCCCTATTGGTTTTGATTCTCTGGAGAATCCTGACTAATACAACGTGAAAAAGTCTAATGCTCAAACTTTAATGTGTGTGGCTGCTTTTTGAAGCCGTTAGTAAAGCCTGGCGCACATCCCAGTGCGTGGCTAGGGTAAACACAGTGGCTGAATTTCAAGCCAGGCATGGCAGAGAGGCGGGATCGGTGCTGCACGAGGTAAGTCTTGTGTGAGATGTGGAGTGAGTCCCATGGACCCATAGTGACCTTGAGACAAAAACCTCCTAGTGATTTGAAGAAAATTTCTGGAGAATACTGAACTTTCTTGAGGGCAAGATAAAAGGAGCTGGAGCCAATTTTACGTAAATCAGAAAGGAAAGGATGGGTGGAAGGGTAGGCGGGTAGGTGAGCGTGACGTAGAAACACATTACTTGGTTAATTTAGAATTCTATTAGTCAGATATTCATCTCTACAGGACAATAGTGTATTTCTGGCCAATGTTATCGTAAGAAAATTAAAGAACGTGATGGCAGTCTGGAGAAGGCTATTAGAGGTTTTCTGGTTCAGAGGGCTTTGCAAGGACCCCCTCGAATGGTCAGGGCCCACTAGATGTAAACATGAAGCCCTTGTAAGATCCACATAGTAGATAAACCTAATACTGAATACCTCTCGCTCTCTGCTTCCTTCAGTGCTTCTATGCATTATCCCCATCTGCCAATGCCCAGAGGGAGAGAGCGAGAGTGCAATACTTTTTCATTTCTCTGCCCTCATTTAAAACTCTCTCCTTCAGCTGATTTTCTCTGAAACTCTCCTATGACTTTTTAGAGGAAACGGAGGATGCAATTAAAGGTCAATGAGTTGAGTTAATTAACGTGGGTTACTATGGAATAAGGGCAGTTGTTCATTCATTTTGGTCCTGTTGAGATATATAAGTCCAAAACGTTCGTTTCAACAGTTTCCCCCCCCTCAGTTTGCTAGCAGCTTATCACCAAACAAGTCACTGAACGTTACTAAAATGTACATGTGAGGAATTTTTCATAGGTAACCATGTGGGTTTTTAATTGTCCATGTCTTGATTATCCTATGTGGGAATCATTTTATCCAAACTCTTACTAATAAAAAGTTCTTTGGCACTTACCTGGTACTAAGGAGGATTAAGTCGTCACAAAGGAAATATGAACAAGTACGTGGCTTTTGATGACCTTTCTGCTGTTATGTTCTCTGGTTGTTTCATATGTGTTACTCTTATAATTGGGCCCTTGTCATGCTCTACTTGTGTTCCCAGAAGTAACTCACATCCTTTGGGGTTGCAAAGTAGACACTGAATAAACATTTGCTGAATTGCATTCAGCTATGAAGATAATTTTGCAATGACATGATGTATAATCTCTTCGCTTAGTTCTCTGTTTATCTGTTGGGTTGAATCTTGACTATGCATATTTGAATGCATGAATGCTGTGATTTCCTTGTCAACTTTGAACTACATGCATCTCCTGGGCAGAGATTCAGTAGATTGATTAGTGTAGAAATGGATAGAATATGTAGGTGCTAAGAACCAGACTCCCTGGGTTCAGATGCTGGCTTGCTTCCTTGAATAACCTTGGAAATTTACTTACCATTTAGTGGCTTAGTTTCCCAATTTGTAAAATGGGAATAATAATAGTTCTACCTCATAATTTTGATAGGAGAATAAAATGCATTTTTATATGTATGTGTATATATTTTGATGGGTATGTATATGTGTTTATATATTTTGATATGGGTGTATATACATGCACACATAGCTCTAAGAACAGTATATGGCATGTAAGTGTTATAAAAGTGTTATTATTATTACTGTTAATATTACAAATTTTTAATGTTGAATTTGGTATAAGTCAGGGCATATCTTTTTTTATTGTTTTCATTCAGGAGGCATAGTCTTATTGTTTATTTGGACAGTGAGTTTCTATAAAAACTGGAAATATTGCTACAAATTTGGGGTTTTCCCTGAGTGTCTTAGGGTGGTACTAAATAACAGTAGCTTTTGCCCAGCCTCTGGAAGCACCCATCTGCCCAGGAGCAGCGCTGCTCTTATGTTAAAAGCAGAAAGGCCTAAACTTGTTTAAGAACTCCCCACCTGTGTTCATCATTCTTTGTCTAGCTGCAGCCTGAGTGGGCGCATTTATCCATTTTGATTAGAAGTTGAATCAATAGTCAAGCATACAGAGTCCCTCAGGCTCAGTCTTAGAGCTGCCTTCAGCTTAAGGAAAAGGAAAATATTCTCCTCCACCCTTTTGTATTATTTCTTACTGGAATCAGATGTTGGATGAAGTGCCTTGGGGTCCTGATGAGTGATATATGACGATGGCTGTACACTCTCCTACCTTTACATCATTTGAGGACTCCAGATCACCTGTATGATTTGTTTGGTTGTATTATAAATCTGAAGTGCCACGTGACAGTGCCCCAGAAATGTTTTCAGGGAATGTGAGTTTATGAGGCTTCAAGGGCTGGTTACAATGGTGCTGACCAAATAAAGAAATAATCAATGGAAAACTCATGTGATTCAACAAATTTTTATTGAGCACTTAGTATATTCCAGACTCCCTATGGCCCAAATGTATTCCTGTTTTTATATGACCCACAAGCTAACAATGATCTTTCTAGTTTTAAATGGATGAAAAAATCAAAAGAATATTTTGTGATGTGAAAATTACATACAACTCAAAATTCAGTGTCCATACATAAAGTCTTATTGGTACCCTGCCACATACTTTTGTTTACTGCACTCTGTGTTGCTTTCTGCTCTAAAACAGCTGAACCAAGTACCTGCCAAAAAGATGCTTTAGCTTCAGAGGCATGAAACATTTACTATATGGCCTTTTAAAGAAAAGCCTTACCAACCCCTGGCCTTCATCAACAGATTCCCTGCCTTCTGCTTCTTGCTGGGCTTGGCCAGTGGATAGATGCTGCTGGAGATCAGAGGGCAAGGGAGCACAGACTTTGGGGGCTTAATTCTCCAGTTGCTTCTCTTTGGGGGTCTCTGTCAATTACCTAAATCAACTCTTGAAGGTCACAGCACCTGCCGGGTGGTCTTCAGAATACAAAACCCTTTTATTCTTCATGTGCCAACATCTGCTTTTCCACTTACTACTCTAGGCTTAGTGGTGCTAATGCCCCTCACTGTTCCTAGGCCCCGGTTACTGCACCATCCCTATGGTTTCTCTACACACTGTCCCTACTTTTGTAAATAGTCCCTTTATTAAGTGAACCTCAATTTGCCAGATTTGTTTGTAATAACGTATTTCTTGCTTGGCATCTCCTAGGTAACAATACAGAAATGAATCAAAGATGATGGAAAAAAAAATTCTTTCTTGGAGGGAAGGGCATGCTATTTATTTATTTATTTATTTTTAATTTTTCTTTAGGTTCTGGGGTACGTGTGCAGGTCATGCAGGGTTGTTGCACAGGTGCATACTACATCTGGCATTTCTCCCCATGTTATCTCTCCCTACCCTTCCCACCCTCCACTGTCCATCCCCCAATTCCCCCCAACTGCCCCCAGTGTGTACTGCTTCTCTCCCTGTGTCTATGTGTTCTCATTGTTCAACACCCACCTATAAGTGAGAATATGTGGTGTTTGGTTTTCTGTTCTTGTGTCAGTTTGCTGAGAATGATAGTTTCCAGATTCATCCAAGACCCTACAAAGGACATGACCTCATTGATTTTATGGCTGCATAGTATTCCATGGTGTATATGTCCCACATTTTCTTTGTCCAGTCTATCATTGATGGTTTTGAGTTGGTTCCAGGTCTTTGCTATTGTAAACAGGGCTACAACGAACATACATGTTCATGTGTCTTTATAGTAGAACAATTTACAGTTCTTTGGGTATATACCCAGTAACGGGATTGCTGGGTCAAATGGAATTTCTAATGAAATATTAAATAGAACATGAAATAGGGTGATGTGCTAACAGAGGGAGTGAATGGCCAGAGAAGCCTCTTGGGAAAGTGAAGCTTGAATGCCGAGAAGAAAAGAGTGAGGAAGCAATCTGGGGACGTGGTATTTCAGAGTGGAGAAGTGCCTGGTGTAAAATTTATAAGGTGCTTAGATTATAGGAAGGAGGCCTGTAGGCTAGAGGACAGTAAGTCTGATAAAATGAGGAGTGAGATAAGCAGAAGCTAATTTCCATATGGCCTGATGGGTTAGCAAGATTAACTATTACTCAGATTCCACGTTACCACATTTCTCATGTAAATCTAATGAAGAAAAAAAGCTGAGTCATGCTGATCCAAATAATTTTATGTAATTGTTATAATTTTTTTTTGTAAATTAGGTGTGAGGTAAGGATTTTATTATGAATATAATGGTAATATTTAAAGAAGTATGGCATAAATGGATTTAAAAAGGATCACACTGGCTGTTTTTTAGAGGGGAATTGTTTGATGGCAAGAAAGGCTGTGTAAACACCGGTAAAAGGCTGAGCTTACTGCAGTGATGAGCAGGTCTCCCACAGAAGGCCATCCTATTCATTTCTGTTATATTTGATGTGCTGCTATTCATTTCTGTTCTGTTATATTCCAGTGGAACTTTGGAGACGTTATGGTACTTAGGTCTGGCATTAAGGAATGGAAGCGTTGGTAGGTGGGACCACGATGATTTGAATTTGGTTTTGTTAACCTCGTGGCATGTCCTGTTTGGTTTTTCACAGAGAAGACATCACATTTCTTTCCTTTGTTTCTTTGGGAGATAATGTCTCATTTTCTGCATTTTAAATTCCTTATAAAGCTTTAAAAAATAATAAACTAACCCCTCTTCAAGCAGCAAAGAATAAAAGCCAGTTTTGGGATAGATTTTTATATTTGGTTTCTGTAAGAGTAGAACAGGAAAAAAAAGTATATCAGCATAAGCAGTTTGTGATTGTGTTTTGATTGTACTAACTGGTTTTGATTGTGTTCTCTGTACTCTCTGAATTTTCTCTGAGTTTTTTGGTCAGGGTGCTGTGGTTAACTTTTATATTCTATTTTCAGTGTTTCAGCCACATTAATTTACAGGCCACGCCTCCTAAAGTCTGGTATTCATTCTCCCTGTCCCCACTCTCCCCACCTGTTCTCTCTGCCCACCCCCTGACCAGCTGCAAATCCCCTGCTGTTGTAGAATTAGATCCTTGGGGGTATCTTTTGATCATCCCCAACAACCTGCAAGAGAGAGATGTTCCTTAGTTGGGATCACATTGCAGGGTGGTCAGAATATATTTTTAGCTTTTATTGCAATTTCAGGACTACATGTGGAGATTGGTTTTATAGATAAATTGAGTCTTTCAGGGATTTGGTGTATAGATGATTTCATCACCCAGGTAATCAGCAGAGTACCCAATAGGTGGTTTTTCAGTCTTCATTCTCCTCCCACACTCCACCCTCAAGTAGACTCTGTTGTGTATTGTTCCCTTTTTCATGTCTATGTGTACTCAGTGTTTAGTTCCCACTTTTAAATGAGCACATGCTGTGTTTGGTTTTCTCTTTCTGTGTTCACTTAGTATAATGGTGTGCAACTCCATCCATGTTGCTGCAAAGAACATTATCATTCTTTTTTATGACTGTATAATATTCCATGGTATATATGTACCACATTTTCTTTATCTGGTCTACCATTGATGGGCATTTAGGTTGATTTATTGTCTTCACTATTGTGAATAGTGTTGAAATGAACATACACGTGCATGTGTCTTTATGGTAGAATGATTTATATTCCTTTGGATAGATACCCAAGAATGAGGTTGCTGGGTTGAATGGTAGTTCTGTTTTACATTCTTTGACAAATCACCAAAGTGATTGCCACCGTGGCTGAACTAATTTGCATTCCCACCAGCAGTGTATAATCATTCCCTCTTCTCTGCAAGCTTGCTAGCATCTGTTATTTTTTGACTTTTTGATAATAGCCACAGTGAGATGGTATCTCATTGTGGTTTTGGTGTGCGTTTCTAGAATGATTAGTGATGTTGAGCATTTTCTCATATGCTTGTTGGCCATGCGTATGTCTTCTTTTGAAAAGTATGTGTTCATGTCCTTTGTCTACTTTTCAGTGGGGTTGTTTGGTTTTTTGGTTTGTTAATTTGTTCAAGTTCCTTGTAGATTCTGGATATTAGACCTTTGTCTAATCCTGTAGATTGTCTATTTATTTTGCTGTTAGTTTCTTTTGTTGTGCAGAAGCTCTTTGGTTTAATTAGGTTCCAGTTGTCAATTTTTTTTGCTGTTGCAATTGCTTTTGCAGTCTTCATCATAAAATTTTTGCCAGGGCCTATGTCTAGAATGGTATTTCCTAGTTTTCTTCAAGGTTTTTTTAAAAACATAGTTTTAGATTTTACATTTAAGTCATTAATCCATCTTGAATTGATTTTTGTATATAGTATAAGGAAGGCATCCAGTTTTAATCTTCTGCATATGGTTAGCCAGGTATCCCAGAAAGGGATGGTCAGAATATTTTGTCACTTCTATTTCTGCCCCTCTTCCATGTGGCTTTGGCATCCCCACATAAGAGATTCTGCCCTTCTCAGTTACCAGCCTCATACTGCTTGGATGTAAAGTGTGAGCCCAGTAATTATCCTTCTTAAATACCTTGGGCAATTTCACAAGACTCTTGTTTTTGTCTGCTTAGTGTTTTCTTTTCTCTCAAGGTCTGCATTTCACTTAATTTTGCCTGTTTCCTATGGTATATATGGTAAGGCTTTTGGTAAGGGCTGCACATAGTTTAAGAGAGAACCAGAAGCATAATTCATTCATTTATTTACCAAATATGTATTGGATGCTTCATATGCAGCAGGCCTTGTGCTAGCGATTGAAAAGTCTTTGTCCTCAACGAGCACATAATGCCGTAGAGGAGCTGGGCATCCTAGCTAATACTAATAATTAAATATGGTAAGTATAATAGAAAGATGATGATGATTATAGAGGCAGTAAAGTGTTGTGGTTGACAGCCCAGATTCTGAAGCCAGATAGCCTTCATTCACATCCCAGCATCACCACTAGTTATCACTGTGTTCCTAGGCAAAGTACTTAAAGTTGCTGTACCCGATATTCCCTATCAGGAAAAAGGAGATACTCTATGGGTTGAGTGAGTTAATATAGTAAGACAACTAAAAGAATGCCTGACATATAGCAAGTGGCTAAATGATTATGATCTATTGTTATTAATAACCCCTTCTAATCCTGACAATATTAAACTTTGAAAGAGAGGACAGAATTTAGTGTGAGATAGTTGCCACTTGAAATCTGGAGAATTTTTTAATAAGTCAATTTCTGGCTTTTGAGATTATACAGTAACTAAAAATTTGGGATTGAACCCTTAAAAATACTTTCAAAATATTTTCCCCTCGAATTTATGTATTAAACTCAAACCCTCTATATTTGGTTTGCTATGCTGCAAGAAGAAGAAATGAATCTTTCCTGTTTACTAATGGAGCCAGTTGCACTGATTCTAGGGAACGATTTTTATCTTGTAATCCTGTACCTCAGTGCCAACCTCTTTTTAAATTAGCTGTCTTCTCTGTAGGCATTCTAAGGAAATAGGTGACTGCAAAAGCAATATATTGGTTTTAATTCCCGTTTTTCAATATTGCACCTTCTAAGGGACATATGAACAGGGAGAGCCTTCAGAAATCCCTTTAAGTATAGAAAACAAGCATCAGGTGCCTAAACTTCAGCAACCTTCCTGCCTGTCAGTAATCCCAATCTTCCAAACGTTTTTCTGAAGTCATTACTCCTGTCAAGCTCTTGTTGCCATATCTTTTTCCTTGGCATATTGAGAGATTGAGTCTGAGACACCTTTGACCCCTCATTAATTAGCACATATTAGTTGCTCAATCATTGTTCATTGAATAAACAGATAAATAAATAATTTTAGTGTCTGGGTCTGTCATATAATATGTCTAGCAACTACCTGTCTAGAGAACTTACTTTGCTCTTTCCTTTTTTTCCTTCTGCATCTTATTTGTAGATAAGAAACTATAATACTTTATCCCATTGTAGGACTTCTGAATCCAGTGTGACATTTGGCATTGCATAGCTGCATAGAAGCATCTAAAGAGGAAGGTTCGCACTGAAATTCAACCTGTGCTCTGCTCATCAAACCGTATGCCCTGACGAGGGGTTTTATCTAATGAGAGGATTGGGGTTTTCTCTCCTACAGACAGGCACCTTGTACTATCTGTTTTGCCCAGAGAGGACACCTTTATCTAAGTTGTATACAAACGATCATATAACTTAGTAGTGGCCATGGCAGTAAATTCAGAATTCATTGATATCGTTCTGTGATTCCTGAAAGCAGAAAAGGAATAGGTTGAGCAAATAATGTTCTTTTTCACTAAGCCTATTTCTCAAATGTAGATCTGTCATACTATGAAAACCGGCTGCTGCTGCTTCTGTCACTCAGGTCTGTGATCACCACACTTCAGAGCAATTTGCTGTTATTTTCAGGTAGTTTCATAATCATATGGATAACTCATTAACAGTCTTTCCTTGTTGCCAGAATATTAACTTTAGAAGCATCTTCTACTAATGATAAATTTTTAGCACCATCTGTATGTAGGTGAGCTGGAAGAAATTTGAAAGGAAAAGCCCCACAGAATCCCTAATTGCCCTCTTAGCCAAGATTTTTCAATTCATGCTTCCATGGAATCTGTCGCAGGAACTGCTAACGATTAGAAAAATGAATAGTTTGTATCTTTTCCGTGTGCATCTTCCACTGGCTCTGCTAATGACTAATGAAGGGGCTGGAAAGCAAGGGGCACAAATCAGCTAACTCCTCATTGAGCTCCTGCTGGGATGTGACTAGTACAAAAATTGAAGAGAATTGGGCCCAGCTTTCATGGAGTGTGAGTCCAACCCACAGGCCAGCAGCTTCATGCAACTAACCTTGCTTGTCTCTGAGCTGGTGGTATAAGTTTCAATGTATCTTTGTCTTCTCCTCCAAAAAACTGATGGAGTATAGGGTTCAAGTGGGTAACTTTAATGACAGAAGGAGGTTGGTGGAATAAAAGAAGACATGGGGCAGATGAGGATGGACAAATGAGCACTAGTTCCCTCTAAAGGGAGCAGGACCTAACCCCATACCCGAGATGTTTCCAGACATCCAGCATTTTCAAAGGAAACTGGAAAAATTTACTTTTTGTTGTAAAATCTAATATTTTTTAAATGTTGGCTTAAACTCTTTCAAAACAATATGGGATAAATAAAGCATTACTAAGAACAAACCATGTCTAACCCCTGGAGGGGGAGGAGGCCAGTTCAGTCACGGTTATCCAGGGAAATAGAACCAATAGGAGATCTATCTATCTGTCCACCTAGTTATCTATGTATAGATAGATATACATATAAAAATATATACATTTGACCCTTAAACAACATGGGGGCTAAGGGCACTGACCCCTTGCACAGCAAAAAATCTGCATATAACATTTGATTCCCCACCAAACTTAACTAATAGCCTACTGTTGACCAGAAGCCTTACAAATAAACAGTTAATTAACACATATATATTGTATGTCATATGTATTATATACTGTATTCTTACATAAGCTAGAGAAAAGTAAATGCTATTAAGAAAATTGTAAAAGAAAGTATATTTACTGTCCATTAAATAGTAGTGGATTATCATAAGGATTTTCATCCTTGTCTTCACATTGAGTAGGCTGAGGAGGAGGAGAAGGAGGGAGAGGAGGAATTGGTCTTGCTGTCTCAGGTTTGGCAGAGGTGGGAGGCAGGTGCACTCTGTAAATTTTAATTGAAAAACGTCCTTATGTAAGCGAATCTGTGCAGTTCAAACCCATGTTATTCAAGGATCAACTGTATATAGATATACATATAAGATATATATTTATATATTTTTAAACATAAAACTTTAAAATATTTATATGTGTAATTAGTTTAGACATACCTATATAATTAGTGAGATTTAGTGTAAGAAATTAGTTCATGTTTTTGGAGCTGGCAAATATAAAACCTGTAGGGCAGGCCAGCAGACTAAAACTCAGGAAGGAGTTGATGCTAGAGTCTTGAGACAGAATTTTTTCTTTCCTGGGAAGCCTGTCTTTGCTTATACTGACTTCAGCGTATTAGATGAGACCACCAACATTATTGAGGGTAATTTTCTTTATAGTCAACTGATCATAGATCAGTTAATCACATCTTCAGAATACCTTTCCAGCAATATCTAAATTAGTGTTTGATTAAATAACTGGGTACTGTATCTAGCCAAGTTGACATGTCACACCCAGGATTTGGGGAAGATGCTTCCAGAACAGTGTCATGTGGAGGACTTAGCACAGGGCCCCACACACTCCATAAATATTGCATTTAAATGCAATCAATTAATTCTTACTTCAGCCAATGGATGAATTATCTTGAAGTGAATGACAGTTAAAGCTTCAAGGCTGTATTACCCAGGCTTCTTCAGATAAACAGAACCAATAGAAGATATATATAGGGAGTGGGGGAGAAGGAGAGTTATTATAAGGTATTAGTTCACACCAATTGTGGAAGCTAAGTCCCATGATCTTCTATCTGCATGATGGAGGCCCAAGAGAGTCCGTGGTATAATTTGAAGACCTTGAGAGCCTGAGAGTCAAAGGTATAGATTTCAGTCTAAGTCTGAAGGTCTGAGAACACTCGGGCAAAAGGAGGGTGAATCCACCCTTTCTCCATCTTTTTATTTTACTCAGGCACTCAGTGGATTGGATGTTAATTATCCACAGTGGAGGGCAGTCTATTTTACTAAATCCACAAATTCAAATGCTAATCTCTTCCCAAAACATCTTCACAGAAACACCTAGAAGTCACAGAAACACACCTTAATCAGTTATCTGGGCAACCTATGGCCCAGTCAAGTTAACACATAAAATTAACCATCAGAAGGGCCTCTCACTCACGCAGGATCCTTCTAAAGGGCTGTACCTAATTTTGTGTTCATAATATTGAACCATTTATCTTACTTATCCTCCACTGTGTAAGCATCAGACCCCTCACCACATGCCTTTGCCTCAGTTAGCTGTGCCACTGTGTGTGTGCCCTCCAGCCAGTCGCTCCCTGTTTCTGATCCTCAGTTTCTCTGTTTGTAAATTGGGGAAGATAATTCCAGCCATCTTCTGGGGTTCTTTGAGGGTTAAGAGAAGAGGCTATAAATTTATGAACATATAAAATCTAAATGCTTTATTCTAGTTTCTGCTTCACAAAAGTGTTCTAATATTAGTATTTTATTAGCTAAAAAAGCAGCACCAACTTCTTGTACTCAATAAAATACGTAATTTGAAGTGAAAATATACTATTTGCCACCCCCTAGGGACATAAATAACAATTTTCATTTTCAATAACAAATTTTCCGAGTGCTTCATATTGGAAATGTAGGCATCACCTAGCAAGTTGAATGCTAATTAGGTCCCCCCATTAGGTGTTGCCTGGGGCCTGGTACTGTGCAGAGGGTCTGATACACATGATTATTCAACCTCCTTCTCATGGTAGCAGTGAGACAGATGTCACCGTCTCCATTTTCCAGAATGGGGCAACTGAAATGCAGAGAGGTTAAAATTGACTTGCCCAATATCAAATTAAGCAGCAGAGCTGAGATTCAAAGCCTGTGGTGTGCTGTTCTGTTAATTGGGGATCGGGAGGCAGAGAGGTAAAGGAGAGCAGGTGCTTGGGATGGTGAGGAGAGCATTTGCTTATGGTAGCTATTTAACCAAGTAAACTCTGATCCTAAGCACTGGCTTAAGAAATGAAGTCTTCTGCTGCCTTTCAAGGAGCCACTTCAGGTCTGCTTTGTCAAGGCTGTGTACTGCCCAAGGCTCCTGATCCTGGGCAAGTGGAGTCTGAAATCTAACCTATGTTTCACTGATAAGATGAGACTCCCGAAGAACTGCAATAGCCCAGAGGGATGGCATTTTCTCCTGTACCTGTCACTGTGTAGAGCTGATGGCCTGGCCAGCCCTGATTATCTTCTCTGCCTTCCTATGAGTCCTTCATTTACAGTTATTTGAAAGCTTTCCTTATTTCTTTCTAAGCATTTGAATCTTGCCAATCTTACGGATGATCTCCTTTATACAAATCCTCCTGAATTCCTAGATCTGCTGTTCTGTGATCTTAAGTCCTTCTCAGCTCCACTTCATTCATAGATTAATTCATTCATTCATCAACAAACTTTTTTTTTTTTTTTTTAAGAGACAGAGTCTCACTCTATCACCCAGGCTGGAGTGCCGTGGTGTGATGATAGTTCATTGTAATCTCAAACTCCTGGGCTCAAGTGATTTTCCCATGTTGGCCTCCCAAAGTGCTGGGATTTGAAGTCCGACGTTCAAGGGCAGAAAGGGTTCATCAAGGGAGAAAGATGTAGGCTGGGAGGTTAGGCCAGTCTAGTCTTTTCACATTTTTCTGCCTGCTTTATATTCTAGCTGCGCTGACAGCTGATTAGATGGTGCCCACCCAGATTAAGGGTGGATCTGCCTTTCCCAGCCCACTGACTTAAATGTTAATCTCCTTTGGCAACACCCTCACAGATACACCTAGGATCAGTACTTTGCATCCTGCAATCCAATCAAGTTGACAGTCAGTATTAACCGTCACATAGTATGTATCTTGTGCTGTTCTAGATGTTGGAGTTAGAATAGAGGTAAACTCAGGTTTAAGTGAGAAGGGGTCTTTGTAATCAAAACGTTCAAATTTATGGAGGGAAAAGAATTATAAAATATTGTCATAATAAATGTGTATTGTGGGTTTATTATGTGCTTGTTATGTTCTAAGTGCTTTGCTTGCATTCATTCATTTGATTCTTCCAGTAATCTCATGAGGGTTGGTGTGACTACTATCCCCATTTTATATTCGATTGAACCATGTGAAATTGCCATTGCCTCTGATATAGGTAAAAGCAATTGTAGGATAGCCATTTAATATAGTTTGGCCTAAGAGACTTGGAACCCTGCATACAGTTACATCATTTGCCCAAGCCACTCCCGTAGTAATTGATGTAGCAAGTTTCTAAACCCAGGTAGTCTGACTCCAGAGCACACACACCTGACACCAGATTGGCTAAGCTGCCTGATAATTGGAGTGTTGGTGCTCAGAGGAGGGAGTAGCTGTCTGCTTTGCCTGAAGAAATCATAGAAAGCTTTTCTATGGTGACATGTGGGCTCTCACCATTCTGGGACTTCATGCTCTGTGTTTACCACTATAGTCTAGGTTTATCACAGGCAGACCCTGTTATTTACTTATCACCTATATCATGGCACTGGGTCCAATGCTTTTAATTTATGATGAATTCCATTAAAAACATTTGTTTACTACTTTTACTGTCAGTGTGTCTTGGTTTTCTAAGAGACAAAATGTGGAAAAAGAAGAGTGCAGGGTTGAGCCTAAGAATTCCGGGCTTAGGAAGAAGGAAATAAAAAAATCACAAAGTATCTGAAATAAAGGTAATGAAAAGTTCTGCTAAGTTATCAATAATTAATAGCAATAATTATTTTATAATATTATAATAAACATTTTCGTTTATTTAGTTTCTGGGTAGGTGAGCACTGGCTATTCAGACTATGAAAAACAGGAGAATTTGATTTGTGAAGAAATCAATTTTTGTAAGGGAGCTTCCTGCTTTCTAATCTATCTGTTCTGGCCTAACTTTGTCACATCGATGCTTAATGCTTGATTTCTTTATAATGTAAGGGTTATCCTCATAGAAATAAATCTCAAAAGGATTTGGTGTCTTAAGTGTATTACTTTATGTTAGGAGTGAGAAACTATAGTTTTTGTTTCAGGAGACAGAGGTAGAGATTAGAGCTGAGAATAAAGATTTAAACACATTTCCATAGACTGACTTTAATTGTAGCAGAAGCCCCTTAAGTCACACTTCATGACTGTTTTCTCCAAGGAGACCATTCTTGTGTGCTTCCAATGTTGACTCCATTGATAGTACGCACATATTCTCATTCTAACATAAGCTAAACCTGCTAATTATGGAGGGGTTTGTGTTGATAACCAGATTCTATACTTTTGCCTTCTAGAGTATTCCTACATTTTTTTTTTTTTTTTTTTTTGCCAACCATGGGAGCACAAAGGAATGATTGAAACTTTCTGTAAAATTTATGAGCCGGTCTTATTTTTATGATAAAAGATTCGCTGTTCAATACACCCTCTGGTAAATTTTAAATTTTACTTAAATTAGGTTAAATCACAGTAGCAGACAACTAAGAAGCATATTGTTATTCACCTTAAATTCAATTCCAAGTAACTCACTGTCTGAGGTTTATAAAGTCCCCAAAACTATAATATACAAACCTTTAAATAACCCATTCAGTGGTCAAAATGCCATTTACATGTGGTTCTCAAGTAGGGAAGGGAGAATTTTGCCCTCCTTGGGGACAGTTCAGTTGTCACAACTGCAGAGAAAGACACTGCTAATGGTATCAAGTGAGTAGGGGCCAGGGATGCCGCTCACAAACACGATGCACAGGACAACCTCCAACAACAAAGAATCATCCCAGCAAATGCCAATAGTCCAGAGGCTGAGAAACCCTGAAGTGCATCATTATATGAAAGAAGACTGATTTTAGATGCATGTATCAGGGGTTAACATTTAACGGATGGAAGAATATCAGATAAATATCTAGATAACTTGCTTTTAATAATTATGTGCAAAAATGAAAAAGTGATCACATTATTTGTAGTAACTCACAAATATAACTTATTTGTTTGAAAGCCTATTCACATATTGCCCCAGCTTTTTTATTCTAAAGAGTTTGAACTCATTCCTTAAAATATGTGTGCTATGAACAAATGATGAACTAGGATTAAGGAGTTTTATGAAGTATGTATTTTTTTTTCTTACCCAGCAGTTTGTCTTAATATTTTTTCTTTTTTGTTTTTTTGTTTTTGAGACAGAGTTTTACTCTCGTTGCACAGTCTGGAGTGCAACGGCCCGATCTTGGCTCACCGCAACCTCCACTTCCTGGGTTCAGGCAAATTCTGCCTCAGCCTCCTGAGTAGCTGGGATTGCAGGCATGTGCTACCACACCTGGCTAATTTTGTATTTAGTAGAAATGGGGTTTCTCCATGTTGGTCAGGCCGGTCTCGATCTCCCAACCTCAGGTGATCCACCTGCCTCAACCTTTCAAAGTGCTGCGATTACAGGTGTGAGCCACTGTGCCAGGCCATTTGTCATAATTTTTAAGATCCTTATAAAATTGGGAGGAATCCCTCTTTTCTGGGTGAGAGACATTGGGCACAGTGACCACTTTTTGTTTAAACCTCTTTCTTAGGTTTCTTCTCAGACCCCACTGTATTGTACAGCAGCACGAGCTCTCTCACATCTTCATCGTGGCTGTTGTTTTCTGTGCACCAACAGATATGTTTACTGGAAGTATCTTCATCTTCTTTTACTAGGTCATGCATATAATCTGCAGAGTCCCGATGCACAGTGTGCTTATGGTGCAGTTTGGCATGACCTTCCTTGCTTTTGCTTTGGGAATTTAGACAGGGAGTCATATGGACTCACCCCATCTGAAGCTCTCTCTGGAGCCCCTCCACACCTTGGTTCTCTGAATAGGTCTCCCACAGCTTGCATCTGGATGGATGAATGCACAGGCACCATCACTGCTATGCATCTCACATACTTTTAAAAGGCTTTTCCCTTTACAGATCTGGTCCAAGCCACACATGCTCAGAAGCTTTAGGGTGGCAACCAGTCAGTACATGTGCTACAGTGTAGTCTGTCAGGCCATCCCACACACCGTATTTTGGGAGCTGTCAAGTTAAACTGGAACTGTCACAACCTTTTTAACAGGCATCTACTAACAGCCATCTGCTGATAACATGGGCTAGCCATTATCTTGTATTTGAGTGTGCTCCAGTAATTTCTGTCCTTGGCTATTAAGAATTTCCAAACACAGACATAGAGTCATCAATCCTACCTTGTCATCTTTGCCTGTATTTCAGTTGGTCTGTATTATTGGGAACCTTATTATTGTCAACCTTACCAAACCCTCCTTGGCTCCCTGAGAAGACGTCTCTCGCTTGGCATAGATCCTTAATGTTTCCTTTTCTTTAGAATTCACAAGGCATACATGTTGATATTAGATAAAGATTGGAAAATATAGAAAAGTATAAAAAATTACTTATAATTTTACCATTTACTGTTAAAACTTCAGGCACATTGTCTTACATGTATCTATGCATAAATGGATGTGACTATTTTTAACAAAATAAAAATCACACTATTATTGAGTTTATTTGACTTAGAATATAACAACCATTTACCCATATGCTTATGTAGCTTGGGTAATATTTTAAATGACTGCACAGTATTTTAACAGATAGCTGTACCGTAACATATGTGTATAAATATTTATTTCTTTACTGGTTGCTTTTGTTCAATGTTTACATTTGTTCCACTCTTTTCACTGTGACAGTCACCTGCAAATGTACACATCTCTGGTTGTTAATCTCAGAGGTTAGGTCCTAGACATGGAATTCATTGGTAAAAGGCTGCGAACATTTTTAAGAGTTTTTATATACGTTCCAAACTCCCTCCAAAAGATGTTTACCATTTATTTAATTTTCTTATTCTGAATTAGCTAAAACTTTCAGCACTCACCATTGATTTTCTATCTTTCTTTCAGTAGATATTTTTCTACTCTCTCACCATTAAGGATATTTTACTATGGAAGTGTCTGCTATTCCAATTTTTTAAATAAGTATTTTCATGTTTTAATTAGGAATGGATGGTGGATTTTATCAAATGTCTTTTGGGTATCTATATTATCAAATAATTTCTATCATTTGATCTATGAACATGAAGGATTATATAAATTACATTTATAAATGTAAATTATATAAATTACATTTATATAATCTCACTCCTATGGAGTGAGCAGGCCTTCTGTGTGGGAAGGGTAGTTATAGAAAAGTTCTGTTTTTCATGGACTGGATAAGGTCCATAGGTCCAGATGAGGTCATACACATTGTCCAGATAAGGTCATATACATTGTCCTTGCATACTCAGCTTTTCTTGAAGCTGTATGCATACAGTTTCAGTAATGGCACCTGGAAATTGTTTCCCATCTGAGGAGTGCTGCAGCCTCCAAGGCTGTTGATCTGAGGCAGGATAACTTGATTCCATGTAGGACTTCCTGTCTTTCTCAGTACTCTCATATGCCATTTTCTCACCAGAACCTTAAACTTGAGGAATACTGATGAGGCAGTTTAGCATTTCCTCTCATACCAGTTTTACTGCACTACTTTCTCAGGAACGGAAGTTATTGTCAAATTTTGATATCTTCTTTCAGCTCAAAATAAATCACTTATGGAAAATACACGTTAAAGTTTGCAGTGGAAATTTGGAGCCATTGCCTGATTTAAGTGTTGATGATGTATTACTCATTGTTGATGTACTCATCTTCATCACTGCTTAGAAGATTAATTTTATAAGTTTATACTGACAGCATAGTATACTTAAGTACACTTGGACAAATCTAAAAAGAAAACAAAAAGACACATTTAATGTACAGTGTTAACCATGTGATAGATAATGAAAAAGTGTCTTATGAAAGTATTTCTGTTTTTAGTGTCAAGAATTAACTGATGTGAAGATAATTTAAAATTGTAACATAGCTGAATAGAATCATGGGTATAATGGAAATGAATGTGGCATCATTCTGAGTGTGTGGCATTATCTAATAAATTTTAATTTTAGCTCTTCCAATTATCTCAGTCACTAAGGCTGGAAACTAGGTTAAATATTACATGATTCATCTTCTTAAAAGGGAAGAGAGAATAATGTTTTAAGACCCCATTTTTGAGAGCTTTTTGCCTACTAGTCACTGCGCAGTAGTGCAATTTAGTTCATGTTCATGGTGGAAATTTGGTGTCCACAATGAAATATGCCCAAGCTTTTCAATAGTTTTATACATCTCCATAAATCTGTAAAAATAAACATGGGAAATCTTGTGACTGTATGTAATGAACGTCTAGATGTGTGTTTCTTTGCAGTGGAAAAAATATAATTTGAAACCTTACAATGTGTTAAACACAGTAGGCTAAAATCACTGCAATTTAATAAAAAACAAATTTAAGTTTAACAACTCTAGAATGTATAGGGCTGGGGAAGTTATCAAACAAAGCATTAGCTGCGAAAAAAAGTCTTTGTAGATAGAAGGGAAAACAGATAGCTAGATGTTGACAGCGAATGCCAGCTTTCAACAGTTAGCTTTACTAAAGCCATTTATTTGCAGCAAATCGCAGTGGGGTTGATCACACTTCTAATAATGCTTGTGAATCCTATTTCAGAGCTACTCTAAACATGAGAAAATCATTCACAAAGTACAATTTTAACTCATAAGCTTAAAGTGATATAATAATGGATTGATAACTTCATTTAAAAAATTTGAAAAGAGGATATTTTGATTGAAATATAACCAGCACCTGTCTAAGTTTTTGTAAGGTAAGGATCTCACATAATTGTATCATCCTGAGTGTGACAGTGTGGAAATTGCAGATTGAATGTGGACCTATTTTTCTGTATTCAATGAATAGATTGCTGTAAAGCTATATGTACATCACATTTAAAAATCAATCAAATCATTTCAGATATATTAGAGGATCTTTCTGTGAGAAAAAAATCCATTTGGGAAAGATTTCATAGACTGATCTGTCATCTCTTACTTTACAGTATTTAAATATGGATTTTCTCAGACTTGTATAAAGTATGCATTGTAGTTAATCATTCTGACATCCTGGTTTGGCTTAGCCATGTGGTTATTGCACATTTTTGGAGAGGATGGGATGTAAAAACAAAATGTATGCAAAGTTAACAGCTAAGAGAGGGAACAGATTCCTGCACATATATTTTTTGTTCGAACCTTATTTTTTCAAGATTACACATAGACAATTCTGAAAATTATACAGTTCTACAAGATTCATAATAACCAGCTATAGTCCTCTTTCTCCCTTTCTACTCAGCTCAATTTCTTCCCCCCAGAGTCAACCGTTTCTGATGTTTAGAGCTGTTTCTCTTAAGTTTTACCTTAATTTTTCCAAAAAACAAGCTATACCATCATTTCTTGATTTGATTCTGAGTTTCATTCATTTTTTTCTTATTTTATTTTGCTTTTGCTCTACGTCATGACACTCAACTTTTTTGAGTGTTAGACATTAGCTATTCACATTCTTTCCTTCACCACAAGTGAAACAGATTTTACCTACCTCTCCTTTAGAGTTGTATAATAGTGTTTGTGAGAATCAATGTTTAGTTTTACAATATTTGATTATGTAAATGTGATGGGTTATTAAATTGTTTCATCCAAGAAACCATGTAATAAAACACAACTTCAAAGTGAGGTCCAAGACCAAAATGAATGACCAATAACCAGCTGCTTGTACATGGTAGGAAAGGAGAGTTTGCAGTGTTGGAAACATTACTGAGACAAATTAAAGATCCAGTTAAATGAAATGATGTATTCAGAGCTTGTTGAGGCAAACTGGGTATGTCCTGAGAACATATGTGAGCCCCAGAAGGGAGGGCTATCCTGGAGACCTCGTTACTCTGGCCCAAGAAGATGACCTTGTGTGTGTGTATGTGAGTGTGTATGGGGCGGGTTGGGTTAGGTAGGGTGACAATGTAGAGAGAGTCTATGTTGAGAGCTAGAGGGGTTGAACGAGTCTAGGGGATCTAATTGCTTTGTTATAGAGACTTGTGGCCATCATTGTTGTTTTCTGCTTTCCACCATATTTCATAGGTATCTATTGTTCCCCAAACTCAGATCCTTCTGAGGCTTGCAGTACAAATACTTTCAGAAAGGGACTTCCCCGCTGCTGACACACTTCCCTGGTTTACTGATTTTACATGCTCACTAGCCTTCAAAATTAATGGTTTTTTTTTCCCTCTCCTCTTCTTTGTCCTCTTTTTGCCTTAAAAAAATCTCTGTGATTATGATTGCTGGGGTTTTGAGTCAGAGTGGTGGTAGACATATGGGTTCAATCTCTAAAAATTTATTCTAACATAAAGGTGAATAAAAGGAGTATGCCCATAGGTTAAGAAGATGAATAATTATATAATTTTTCTGAGGAAAAAGAAATATTTGAATATTGTACCTTTCTTTTGTGTTCCTGATATTGATTCAGCTGTTTCTGCTTGAGGAAGGCAGGAAGGTTAAATGGTCATATCCATCATGGGTAACTATACTCCTTAAGACAGTGCTGTCTGGGACAGCAGCCACCACGGAGTCTCACCACACACACATTCTACTTATACAGATTCGGCTACACCAATTCAAAAGAATAAAGCTTACAAAGTATATATCTTTGCCCTCTGGGGCTCCATGTTCCCTGTCCCTCAAAGCTTTTTAGAAAATAAAAAGTATGAGTAAAACCTAGAAGGTTCAATTCTTACCTTTTGTGCTTTTAAGGACTCAGTGATAGAAATATAAAGATAAATTTAAAAATTATTCAAGGGTCATTTTGTATATGCTTAATTTTGCCTTAAAATCTGATTTTAGATTCCCAGTTGTTGTGTCAGATGAGAGTCTACTATAGGCATTCTACTTCACTATATAGAATCAAAATATTGAATGTACGCTTATTCCTGTGGCTGTGTGGTATCATGGGAAAATCTGAGTCTTGTAATTTATGTGACCTTGGATTTAGATTCTAGCTTTTCCATAGTAGATGCATTATTTAACTTTCTTGAATCATTGGTTTTCTTGCCTGGCTGCAGTTTTCTGGTGGTTGCAGCTATAAATACTTAATAGGCTTATTTTTAAAAGTTAATATTAGCCAATATTTTAAGTATGATGAAGACTGCTGGATATACAGTAGATGCTTAAAAGATTAATTTCCTTGTTAACCGTACAGCTGAGAATTCACTTAATAGTTTTCATGAATCAGTTATCTGATTATTTTCAGGATGTTGGTGTAGGCCCAAGAATATTTACTCAAATTTATTGAGTACTCACTACCTTATATTGTTCTATGTTCTTTACTGATTTATTTAATGACTTATTTAACTCAAACGGGAATTTTTAATTCTCAAAAACTCTGTGAGTTACTACAATTTCCATTTCTATTTGATAGATAAGTAAACTGAGGTCCAGAGAGATTAGTTTACCCAAGGTCACAGAACTGCCGACTGGTAGAGCTGGGATTTGAACCCAAAATAATAATAGCATTTCCCAGCATGATTTAGGAGAAAAGATAAACCCTACTTTTTTTCTTTGACTTCCTGGAAAATTCATATTAGCTCTTGTGTTTAATGTAAAATCATAGGAAAGTTTTTCTATAAGGGAATAATATGAAATATATATTAGGTTGGTGCAAAAGTAGTTGCAGTTTTTGCAATTAAAAGTAATGGCAAAAACCGTAGTTATGTTTGCACCAACCTAATAGATTGTGTTTTTTTTACTGTATATTGAAGAAACATTACTCAAAACTGGTTTAGGCAACAAAGGGACATTTATTTAGAATTCAGAGAATGATTAACATTAACTATAGAAAGAATACAAATACAGGTGGGCTCAGGAACAGTTGGTGCCAGAGAATTAAACCCCACCAGGACTTTCTTTGCATGTTTCATCTATGGCTCTCTGTACGTGTTGACTCCTCTCTTTCTCATTGGCTTTCTAGTTAGTGCAAAAAGCATAGCCGCTGACAACCTAAGTGTAACATTTTATATGACTTAAGCCATGTGAGAGGGCTCACTTTCCTTCTCAGATTCAGGTTGTAAAACCCCAGGGCAGGACTGAGTCAGAGCCTCATCCTTAGGGGACTTAACTGTAGCCTGAGAGTGCAGTCATAAATAATATGGCTTCTCTTGAGGCAGCCTTGTAGACTTGGGATTATGGAGGGTGAGGGCAGCTAAATTAGACAGGAATACTTTTGGCTGCAAGTAAGAAAACAGTATTCACTAATGGTGGTTCGGCCTAAAGGGACATTTATTATTCATTTATTTACTATTATAACAAAAAATCTGAAGTTAGGGTTGAACCATTATGCCAGTGATATCGTTAATAACCTTATAATGTTCCATTTTTTCACACTGTCTTCCCTGTATAGGCTTTTCTTATTTCTGCTTGTCATCTCTTCATCACAAGGTGGCTACCAGAGATCTAAACACCATATACACATTGAAGGCAAGAAGAGAGAAGGTGCATGGCTAAGCAAAGTTTCTTCTTTCTTCAGTTTCTCTTACCTCTTTTCTTAGGAGCCCACAGCAGACTTCCCTTTTTGACTCATCAGCCAAAATGGAGCTGTGTGAATGTCTCTACCTTTGAAGGAGTCCAGGAAAACCAGCAACTTGCTTATTGGCCTGTGTTGTAAGATGCAGTAAGTGAGTAGGGGTTAGGAATGGCTATTGCTTTAGCCAATCAACAATGTCTGCCACAGTGGGTGAAGAGTTGGACAAAGGTGTCAGTTGCCATGAGGGCAGGAAGGACAGATGTTAGACAGTCTCATAGCTAAATACTACATGACATAGGAAAGTCATGAGCTTAGACCTCAGCAACTTTCAAGTATCTTCAAAAGAGCAGACCCAGCCAATTGTGTTCTTTCTTTGCTTCCCAAGCAGGACTTGGGGCTTTTTGCCTTCTATTTCTGCTCATGCGACATCCCCTCCGACTCTTTTGTTTTTTCCTCTCCTCTAGAGGCCAGCCCTTGTAACTTTATTTCAGGGCTCACCTCAGTCTACCAAGCTCATAGATGGTATCTCATCCCTTTGAATTCCAACCACTGCTTGATCATACACAAGTTACGTAATGCACTATCTGATGGCAATTTCCATTTTGCTCTCTTATCCTATAACTTAGCTTTTGACACCAGGGTGTTTTGTTATCTCAGTTAGATTGTAGATCTTTTTATTTATCTATTTACCATCTGTGTATTATATATTTATAAATACGTATAAAAATTATATGTATTCATCATGTACAACATAATGTTTAAAAATATGTACACACTGCAGAATGGCTCCATAGAGCTAATTAAAGTGTGCAGTATTTCACATGCTTATTTTTTTGTTGTGAGAACATCTAAAAATCTACTCTCTTAGCAGTTTTCAAATATACAGTACATTGTTATTAACCTTTGTCACCATGATGTACAAAAGATGTCTTGAACTTATTCCTCATATCTATCAGAAGTGTTGTATCTCTCCAGTGCACATCCTTCCCCCACCCACCAGCCCTGTTAACCACCACTGTGCTCTCTACTTCTATGAGTTCAGCTTCTTTAAATTTCACATATACATGAGATCACGCGGTATTTGTCTTTCTATGCCTGGCTTATTATACCTAATACCCTCCAGATTCATCCATGTTGTCACAAATGACAGGATTTTCTTATTTTTAAAGACTGAATAGTGTTTCATTGTGTAAATATATATATTTTATGTATATCCATTTATCTTTATCCATTCATCTGTTGATGGACACTTAGATTAATTCTATATTGTAGCTATTGTGAATAATGTTACAGTGAATGAATGTGGGAGTGCAAATATCTCTTTGACATACTGATTTTATTTCCTTTGGATATATACCCAGTAGTGGGATTGCTTGATTGTATGGTAGTTCCATTTTTAATTTGGGGGGAACCTCCATACTGTTTTCCATAAGGGTTGTACTAATTTACATTCCCACCAACAGTTGTTCCCTTTGATCTCTTGTCCCACCAACAAGAATTCCCTTTTCTCCACATCCTCACCATCACTTGTTATCTCTCATCTTTCTGATCATAGCCATTTCAATAGATGTGAGTTATATGTTATAGTGTTTTAAATTTGTATTTCCCTGTTGATTAATGATATTGAACATCTTTTCACATCTAGTAGACCATTCTATGCCTTTAACAAAAAAAGGGATGAGGTCTTGCTAAGTTGCCCAAGCCGAACTGTAGTGATACAGTCATGGCTCACTGCAGTCTCAAATTCCTGAGCTCAAGCAATCCCTTGGACCCCACAAAGTGCTGGCATTGTAGGCGTGAGCTGCCACAAAGTGCTGGCATTGTAGGCGTGAGCTGCCACACGGGCTTGTGTGTCTTCTTTTTTTTTTTTTTTTTTTTTTTATTTTTTGAAAGAAAGGAAAAGAGAGGAAAGAAAGTGAGAGTGAAAGAAAGAAAAAAAAAGAATGTACGAGAGAAAGAAAGAGGAAGAAAAAGAGGGAGAGAGAACAGAATTCTTGTTCTACT
>CAUYLG010001125.1:0-10084 GCA_963573385.1 Cacajao melanocephalus | reverse complement strand
AAAAATAGCTCTAAGATATTGACATCATTTCCATTCCAATCACTTAAAACAGAACAAGAAATGCCAGATATAGGTGAAGGGGAGGAAAGCAGCAAATCACACTGACACGTGTGTACCTATGCAACAATCTTGCATGTTCTTCACATGTACCCCAAAACCTAAAATACAATAAAAATTTTAAAAAAAAAGGAAAAGAAAAAAACAGAACAAGATCATGAAGTAGTTCTTTGCAAGATGTAGTTTGAAGTGGCACATGCCATTTTTGCTTACATTCTACTGGCTAAAATGTAATCATATAGCCACATCCAATTGCAAGAATAGCTGGGAAATGTAGTTTCAGTTTGGGCAGCTAATTTCCAGCAGCAAATAATATACCACAGATAAAGGGACAAGAATTTTTAGTGGACAGCAGGTCATCTCTGCCATAATGTCCTAATACAGACACATCTTTGACTTTTAGGGATGAACCACACTTGGTTACAATGTATTATTATTTTAAGGTTCTATATATAAAAAACTGGCATTACTATTCATAAGTGAGTAAACTTGTAGTTTTATTTTTCTATGCTAAATATTTTATATTTAGTTATTTGTATACTTTTGGCTTTATATTAAAAAATTAAGGGAAGTTCTGGAAAAGTATAAACATTATTTCTTTAAGCTTTACAAAAATTTACCCATCAAATATCTTGCCTAAGTGCTTTTATTACATCACTTTTTAAAACAAAGTTCTTAATTGTCAGGTTCACTATTACACCAAATGTCGTGCTCAGGGTCAGGTTCCAGCCCTAGGTAAGGGCTGAGGGGAGTGGGTAGATGTGGCACAGGAAGCTGGAAAAACACTCAAGAGACAGTAAGTAAATGAGACATGGTTTGATTCAGCATCCCTTTTGCAGGGTCATCATTACATTTATACACCACACAAATGATAGTGGCTGAGAGCCAGGTGGTGAGCTTCTCTATGTTCTGTCTATGGCTATGATTATAGAAGACATGGGACTGGTGATGAGTATGTCCACATAGTACTGTCTTTCCTATACGAACCCAGAGTCTGAATTCTCTGGCCCTGGTGTGTAATGTGAAATGTCAGACCACGTGAAATGTCCACCCCCAGAATATATTCAGGTAAAGGAGAAACATACACAGTTAACAAGGGGGAGCCAAGTGGCCATTGCTAAGATGCAGAGACACAGGTTTCACTTTCAACAACTGGCCTCCATAACCATCAATGAATGTAGCTTTATCCAGAAACTTATCTGGGTTCCCATAAATAAGACTGCAGTCTGCACCAGTACCTACCAGTGCTAGGACCCACTGTAGATTGGTGGGAGACCAGTGGATTGCCAGTTCCACATGTGGCCTCTGGTTGTTTAGTGCTCCCCGTCAAGCCAGGCACCTTAGCCAGTTCCCTATCAAAGGAAGGGTCCAGTCTCTTCACTTCTTAGCAAATAGTCTTTGAGTACAGCATCTAGGTGGGGCTGAGTTGAGCAATAGTATTTTGCGCCCTTTTGGACATTTCTTGGAATTGCTGCTCTGGGGACAATTGCCTTCACAGAGCCAACAGCATCCCACTGGGTTGCCAGTCAGTTTTCTCCCAAGCGACCCCAGCTGTAATTAAATCAGTCCACAACTGCAGGCGGGTCACTGGGGCGCCTTTTGATCTCATGGGGTGATTACCTGCAGAGGGGTCACCTTCCCCTTCTTTATGGCACAAATTCCCTGGTCCTGCAGAGGACAGCCATATCAGTAGTCACTTCATGTATGCAGCACCCCACATACGGAGTGAACAGCAGCTAGAGAGCCAAAATCACTTGGAGGTGCTGAGCCCAGCACAAGATCCCTCATGTGGGAGGCAAAATGTTCATCATCCAGCCCCCAGGTATTCAGATCAAACATAGCCTGCTGCATATCCATATCCTGGAGTATCTGCACCAAATCAGCATATGATTGCCATTTACCACAATCTCTGGTATCTCTCCAGCATCAGTCCAAACAGTCCATATGGCTGTCATCAGCCACTCGATTAACATGTGGTCACCTTGCCCTTGTGCCAACTGTCAGCACAGCTGCAGCTGCTGACGAAGGGAGGGGCAAGTTGTGATAGAAGGCAGGTTCTCCATCTCAGAAGTGGAGCAAGAAATGGTGTCAGCCCCCTCATCTTAAAGATGGAGTAACCAGGCTGGGAGGCGCTCCCCTGGGTGCTGCCTGCATTGCTCACCTAATGCCCACAACTCAGTGGGGGTGTAAGCACTCTAAGAGGTGTGTTCCACCATTGTGAGGGGGTCCCTGGGCTCTACCCTGGGGTCCCATCAGCTGCTCATGTTCTGCCTTCTGAAGGATCACAGGACGAGCCCATAGCAGAGGAGCCACCTCCTCCTCAGCATCAGCATCAGACTGAGTGGGAGTGTCCAGCCTGGAGGATGGGCTCAAAGTCTTGCTGACCTCTGTTTTCAACTTCTGCTCCAGGCTGTTTATCTGAGCCTCTAAGCACCCTGCTTGCACCTGGAGGTCCTTCACCCCCAGGTTTTGCTCCAAGTTGTGCATTTGGGACCCCATACCCTCAACTTGTGCCTGAAGGTCCCTTACCTGTGCCGTGTCCCACAGGGACCGAGCATGTACTTCACATAGTACAGTCAGAAATGCCCATCTACTCTGCTGGTGAAGGTGTGTTCCTTCTTGGTGCTGTGAGCTTCCAGCTGTTTCACTGCCTTCTCCACACTCGCCAGAGACCTGTCCACTGCCTCCCACATTTCCACTGGGGCTCATCCAAGCCGCACCACTGCCACCAGCTACTGCAGCCCATGCTAAGGTCACATAGCCGACCCAGGAGCACTTAGTGGCTGAAGACCCAGTCACCTCATCCTTCTGACATTGTCAATTGTCATGTTCATGACTAAGCCAAATGTCATGTTGAGGTCTGAAGGGAGTGAATGGATGAGCAGAAAGCTGAAAGAACACTCAGGGGACCATAGTTAGGTGAAATATGGATTTATTCAGCAGCAGCTCTCATCAACAGCTTCCTCACACTGTCCGTCCTGTCTTGGCTGCTTAGTCCTGTGACTCCCACACACAGCTATGAGGCTGGCTGTCCCTTGCTTTCAGGGTAAGCAGCTTAACTCTTTCTCTGGGCTTGAGTGAACCGAGGTGTGTCCTGGCTCCCCTCTGTCCATCTGCAAAGATGGATAGCTCTGACTCTCTCTCTCTTTTTCTGGGTGCCAGCATGCTGAGCTGTGCCCTGGTTCCCTCCTGTCCATCTGCAAAGATGGACAGCTCTGGCTCACTCTCTCTTTCTCTCTGTGCACGTGCCTGTACAGTGTCAGCAGGGCAATTACAGCTTTTACAGACAATAGTGGCATAGAGCCAAGGGATAGCCTTCCCATGTTATGGCTACACAGCTGTGTTTACATTATACATAGAATTGTGCACATGCACTTCAAACTCACCGAGTCACTGTGGCCCAGATGTCGACTTTGGCCTATTCCTTGACCAAAGCTCAGCCATCTTCCTTATAGTAATGTATGGCCTATTGTCCCATTTTGGATATGTATATCTATGTGAGTCATTTTTTCCTGTTTCCTGTTTGGGCTGCACTTACAGAACTGGTTGTAAATTCCCTGGTGCCCAACAGGCTCCCTGCAGCCACCTCTCTCCTATTGCATCCTTGGGCAGTGAGGAGTCTAACTTCAGCCCTGTCTCCCTGAAACTTGGTGTGCTCTGGAACAAGTGATTTGACCTTGCTGTGACTTGATTTTCTTGTCTTTTGGATGGTCTGAGAGTACCTGTGCTGGCTTCCCTAATGCTGAAATGGAATAGTCAGTGAGTGGATGCTTCTTAGATGAGACCCGTTGCGGCCAATAGGTCCTGAGGAATTGAAGCCTTCAGTTCAAAACTTGTGTGAGAAAAATGAATCTTGCCAACTACTTGAGTGAGCTTAGAAATGAATCCATCCCCAGTTGACCCTTGAATGTAGCCTTGTCTGAGACCCAGAGACAAAGCATCTTGCTAAACTCCACTGGGTTCTAGGCCCACAGAAACCATGCAATAATAAACCTGTGTTGCTATAAGCCACTAAAAACAAATAAATAAAAATGCTTAAGATGTTTCCCCATGGATGGGTTCCATTGTTAGGGATCTGCACCTCACAACTAAAGGGATTAAAGAGAATTGCCTTCTTTAGATTTCAGACTATGGCCTGCTTCTGTTTTTTCTTTCTATATTCATATGTTTGTTTGTTTAAATCATCCTAATTTTGGAGCAGGAAAAATAACTATTACATTTTATACAAAGAGAAGAAACCTGGTACATGCTAAAGTTACTCATCCATAACTACCTGACAACCCCAATTAGTTGCTTGCTCCTATGGACTGTGAAACTAAAATCCCTTCAACACCTTTGACTTTTCTTAGGTAAGTTTTTGGAAGTATCCTATTTGTTGCCTTACTGATTGTATATTGCATGTAAGACCTTGGGCCAGAGAATATAGAGATTAAGAGAAAGTTTAAGATTTGACCCTAATTTTAGGCTAAACCAATTTTGGTGGAAAGAACAACTACAGTTCAATTTAACTGTATTCAACCACTGTGCTTTAGAAAGCTAAGGGTGTGGAGAATGGAGTAGGTATACAGATAAGTAAGAACAGTTCTGTCCTTGAGGGCTGGATACAGGCTTTTGTGAGTTGGACAGACAATAAATATTACTGACTAGATCTAGCTGGGATAGTTAGTGGAGACTTTCTGAAAGAGGCAACACATGAGCTGGGTTCTAAATCTCAAATGGGATTTGATGGCTGAAAGGAAGGTTAATAAAACAAGAGAAACAAGTACATTCCAGAGAGAAAGAACAGTATAAGCCAAGAAAAACCTATTCCAGGGTAGCAGGGAAGAGTCTGAAGCGGCAAAACAAAGTAAGAGGCAAAGCTGTCAATGATAAGTAACTTTGTAGAGAAACAGTTAGAGTTTGGATTTTATCTTATTGACTAGGAGGATTTAAAGACAGAAATGCCCACAGGGTCCAGGCTAAAAGGGCCAGGTGTAAGTGCAAAGGCCCCATCGACGTAGGAATAGGGAATGTGAAAAACCAGCCTTTGCTAATGGTGAGTCATACTACGCAGTTCTAGCTGATTATAGCCAGACTTGAAAGCAATCTCTGTAGGGTTGCCAGTTCTTGTGATTAAGAAAAAATTTTATGTAAAATATACTAATTTGAAAATACTAGATTAATTCATTTAATGTTATAGAGCTTAAATAAAACACATTTATCTTATTTGGAGCCCAAGAGCTTTTGGTGGTGGTGGTGGGTAACAATTTTGGTAGAAAAGAAGGCTCTGAATTGAATGGTGTTTTAGAAAGATTTGATGTTGACGATAGACTGGACAAACTAGAGGTGTAAAAGAAAAAAATGCCTCAGGCTAGGCATGGTGGCTCACACCTGTAATCCAAGTGCTTTTTGTGGCTGAGGCAGGATTGTTTGAACCCAGGAATTCAAGACTAACCTGGGAAATACAGTGAAACCTCATCTCTACCAAAGAAATTATTCAAAAAATTAGCCAAGCATGATGGTGTGCACCTGTAGTCCCAGCTACCTGGGATGCTGAGGTGAGATGATCGCTTAAGCCTGGGAGGTGGGGGCTGAGGTTAGCAGAAATACTGCTACTGCATTCCAGCCTGTGGGTGACAGAGTAAGACCCTCTCTCAAAATAATAATAATAAAAATAAATTGCTTCAGACCAATTAAACAGGAAGACCTTCTTCAAGATTACCACCATAAGAAGAGAAATTGAACTCAACTTTTGCTGAATGAAAAGTGGGAGAGTTTTTAAGCACTGAGATGCACTAGTAGAAAAATACTGAAGGAAGTTAGTGGGGAGGTTGATCCCTGTGATGAGAGCATCTGTAATTGCTGACTGGCTGTTTTAAAAGTTAGGCTCCCATCCCGCCACAGAGACTGGACGATATGAGTGCTATCTTTCTTGATGAGTACATTTCAGAAGGATGGGTCACAGGTTCTTCAGACATTCCTGGGCTATGGAAGATTTACATCTGTTACAGCAAACTAAATATGGCCTGAGAAGGACTTCCTATTTCTAAATTTGAGTCCATGTAGACAAAATGAAACCTAACTTAATACATAGACGAGATTGATAATCTAACTTGGGAGTGTACGGCTGTAACAGTGGCTGGGCCTTGGCCAATCCCAGCAGTCATACGTCAACCACTCATACACTGTGGAGTGTTCAAACTGTGTTCAACAAGGTAGATGCTGACCTGTCCATTTACCAACCAATGGACAAATCACCTTACCAACCAATCCAGCTGTTTCTGTACCTCACCTCTGATTTCTGTACGTCACTTCCCTTTTTTTGTCTATAAAGCTGTTCTCACCATGAGGCATCCCTGGAGACTCTTTGAATCTGCTGTGATTCTGGGGGCTGCCCAATTTGCAAATCATTCATTGCTCAATTAAACTCCTTTAAATTTAATTCAGCTGAAGTTTTCCTTTTACCACATCTCAAAGGCAGAGAAAGAATTTAAACTGCAAGTTTTCTAAAGTAAATGCTCTAAGAAAAGGGAGGACAGAAGCCTATAGTTAGAAATAAACTTGTCTGGGCTGGGCACGGGGCTCATGCCTGTAATCCCAGCACCTTGGGAGGCCACTTGAAGTCTGGAGTTTGACACCAGCTTGGCCAGCTTGGCGAAACCCCATCTGTACCAAAAAACAAAAATTTTCAGGGCATGGTGTGTGTGCCTGTATTCTCAGCTCCTCGGGGGCCTGAGGCAGGAAAATCACTTGAATCAGGGAGGAGGAGGTTGCAGTGAGCCAAGATCATGCCACTGTACTCCAGCTTGGGTGACAGAGTGAGATTACGTCTCAAACACACACACACACACACACACGCACACACACGCACACACACACACGCACACACACACACCCCTTGTCTAGAGTTTAGTCAAGCTTAGTGTTAAGGCCAACTCATTCAGAGGATAAATGTAAGGAGAGGAGTTAGAAACTAACTCATGTGGATTACATGTGAAGTTCTAAAGTCCAAAATGAAGGACTAACACCTGAATCAAGCAGATTTGTGAAAGACCTTGAAATGAACGAAAAGATTACCAGGTACTTTCAGCTGATAAAGTAGATGTTTTCTAGTGAACACTCTGCCAGTTTATCTGAATCTATGGGGATTTGTGTCTTTCACTGTCTGTGAGCTGTTTTTCACAGATTTATAATGAAGTTGTGGTTAATTGATTGCAATACAAATTAATCTTCTTCCTGTACCCGGAAATGAGATCTGTCTGCTGTAAGAACAATTCATTTTCCTTCCCCCTCTACTCATGTAGTCAACTAGTTTTATATCTACTTATAAATTATTTCATCTACTTATAAATTCATGTTGGCATTTCTTATTGCTCTTATATGTGTGGTTCTTTGATTGGAATAGCTTACTGGTTCCTTGTTAATTAAAGAGTTATAATATTTAACATATGTTTGTTTAATTACATGAGAGTCTTGATTTTATAGTTTTAAAAAACATTTTTCTTTAACATCTATAAGAATAGAAGGTATAAATGTAAGAGATTCAAAAGATAGAATCAATACAACCCAGTGAAAAATGCGAAAGTTAAGAAAAAGGAAAAAAAATGCTGTTGAATTTTGTACTGGGGGGCTTGGATGGGGATGATTTATTATAGACAGAAATAGAGGTAGCAGGAGGAAGAGAAGTTTGAGTGCCAAAGGGGGAGGAAAGGCATTCTTTCTTTTACAAATATTGAGTTTGAGAGGAGGTTATAATATGCTGGTGAAAATGTCCAGCATTTGGACATGATGTGATTGGAGCTCCCATCTGAGGTCAGGGCTAGAAGTATCGTCTGGGAGTTGCCTTTACATAGGTGACCTACAGAGTGGCTGCTATCCCTGAGGAAGAAAGTAACAAAAATAGCTAAGGGCAAAGCCTTGGGGATTACCCACATTTAGGGTCAGGATGATACGTTGAGGCCGCAGAGCATGATAGATTATAAATGGTGTTTATAGTTTTTCTCAGGAGTAGGAAACCCTTTAATCCTTTTCCTATTTATCTGATAATTTTATCTTAAATCTCATAGCTTTACTTCTGTCATCCAGGCTGAAGTGCCATAGTGTGATCTCAGCCCATTGCAACCTCTGCCTCCTGGCCTCAAGTGATTCTCGTGCCTCAGCCTCCCAAGAAGCTGAGACTACAGGCAAGCATCATCATGCTTGGCTAATTTTTGTATTTTTAGTAGAGATGGGGTTTAGCCATGTTGACTAGGCTGGTCTTGAACTCCTGACCTTAAGCGATCCTCCTGCTTTGACCTCCCAAAGTGCTGGTATTACAGGCGTCATACCCTTCCTTCTATCTGTAAACTTTTTCTTCATTCATATATCCTGACCTCTAGCTTTCCAGGATTCATTTCTCTCCCCTAGTGGTTCTGAATCTGTCTGTCAAATCACTTGAAATCTAGAAACGTAGGTGTGACTTCCAGAGCTGCCATTTTAAGCTGTGCAACTAAGCACAAGTGAATTCAGTTTGCTGAGCATCCGTTTTCTCATATGACAAAAGCTGACCATGATGCTTTGTCTATATGATAATTGTGAGAAATAAGGTAACATAAGGCACTGTTAGGCACAGCACTTGGTATATAGTAAACACTCTTTGAATCTAAGTATGAATTGCCAGATTGGCTCCCCTATAATGGCATGATTCATTTGTAACTTTTGCCCACAACTAAAAGATTTATACTTACACCCCGTTTATTGGGGAAAGAGCTGTTTATCACAATGAAATATAGTGCTTTTTGTATTCCAAGAGAATTAACCTTCCTCCAAATTCCACTTCCTTATTTCATCTCCTTTTCTTTTTTTGGCTTTAGTGTATCATAGGAAACTTTTTTTTCTTGCTTATGCCTGATTTCATGGTAGGCTGTCATAAGCTTATAAGCACAGACCACAAAAAATATCAGGAAAATATGAAAGTGTAAAACTAAGTTTCAATCAAATTCAGAAATTTGGTTTAATGTGAACCTTTGTATCTTTTCTCCATGGAAATTTTGTATCGCAAAGAGTAGATAAGTGGCTTGCTCTAAGAGTTTAGGAATGATTAGGTAATTTATTTTCTGCATCTGTCAGTGCCTGCTTTTTTAGTTAAATTTTATTCTAAACTTTTGTTAAATACATATTTATAATTGAAAGGTTTTTATAGTCCTTTATTTGCCTCTTATTAGCTATTGAGTTCACATGAAGTTTTCTCTAGGACTCTATTCTGAAATCATTATTCTGAAAATAATGCTTCTTATTTTTTATCACCAAGGAACCCAACCCAATTGAAGGGGAAAAATAATGTCTGTGAGATTCTGTTCAATTTCTATCCCTACTTCTATAGTTTCATCAAGATCAAACAGATTCCACACATTGGCAGCCACACAGAGCAGAGACCAAATCAGATGCATATGTGGAGCTGCAATAAAAGAGAGCTTTAGAGAAAGGAAATAAAGGCCTAGCAGGCATGGCTGGCTGACAGCTGAAGAAAGTGCTACTATCATTATTAAGGGGAAGCAAATATACTGCCAAGGTTCAGAGAACATGGTATCAAACATTGCATATGGACCCAATGCTGAGTGACTCATTCTTTTGGTTTTATTATAAATGGGAGAGCCAAGTGCCTATTTAGAATATCTGTTGACAACAAGATATAATCTAAAACACTTTAATAGTTGTTGAGATTTGTCAGCTTCTTTGCGCAAGAACTGTGCTGAGTAGCCCAGCATCTATTGTCTAATTCTACTTTTTAACTGTCCAGTTACTTTACTCATGAATATCCAGCTAGGGTACAACATTGAAGGAAACCAGTGTAATCATTAGAAATAGGTTATGTCATCATTGAGTTTAAAATCAAGTTCTTTTAAAATTTTCTTTCATTATATATATATTTTTTAATTTTTATTGTATTTTAGGTTTTGGGGTACATGTGAAGAACATGCAAGATTGTTGCATAGGTACACAAGTGGCGGGTGACACATAGTAAGAACTAAATAAACATTAGTTTTCTTCCTGACTTTTAATGGGAGAA
>CAUYLG010001124.1:0-47393 GCA_963573385.1 Cacajao melanocephalus | reverse complement strand
CTGGGCGGTGGGGTGGGGTGGGGGCTGGTGGGGCGGGCGGGGGGGGGTGGCGGGGCGCGGAGGAGAGGAGAGGAGAGGAGAGGAGAGGAGAGGAGAGGAGAGGTCCAAACACACCGTTCAGTAGACCTCTCAGGGGAAGGGAAGGGAGGGGAGGGGAGGAAAAAGTCCAAATACACAATTCAGTAGACCTCTCAAGACTCTGGTCCCAAGAACACCAACGAAAAAAGAAAGAGGAAGAAGAGAAGCATTGAGATCAGCCTGGTGCCACCTGTTCCTTGTCGGCCTGTGCCATGTGTTCATGATACCCACATTCTCTGCAAAGTCCTCACCCATTAACCCTTCCACAATCAATCCCTGTCCAAACTGGCAACATGCTTAACTATCTGTGATCTGTGAAATGAACTTGTCCTCCATCTCTGAAAATGGTGAGATGTGCTCATGGGCACTTTTTTCCCCAGCTCATCTTCATTTCTGTAAGATTCTTTAAATTTCAAAAAGTTAATGACTGAGAATCTGATTCGCAAATTGCCTTGGTACCCTGCAACTTCATTCGTTTATTCCAGAGATCTGAACTAGTTAAGAGCAGCCACATGCGTCTTAAAAGCTCACTGGCTTACATGTCACTGGCCAGGGCTCATTCTTTCTTCGCATTCTGTTCTACCATTCTCCCTGTTGGAGAAAACAGACAAAAGGAAGTCTTGCAGAGTTCTGCCCTCTCCAGACTGCCCAGCTACAGTTTTGTCGTCAACTCCAAGCTCTAGATCTGCTGCTGTCTTCCCTGAGCTTCTTGCCTGGAACATCATCAAGTCGTTTTTGTTGTCTTTAGAAGTTTTTTGCATGCCTCAGCTCATTTTAGACGTTCACCTTCCCGATACTCCTCTTGTAATTATTCTTGGTTTTGTGTTTTTTTGCCGTAAAAGTCTTTGTAAAACCTGAGCTCATTAAGCCCATCACAGCTACTTTGGCTTCTTTAAATACTTCCAAATTTCCTCCCTCCTCAGAGACTGTTGTGGTTGCAGAGACAGAGGTCATTTTTGAGAGCTTTTCACTATCAGGAGAGGTTCTCTCTTGTGGGGTCACGTATCACAGAAGTGCACAGTGGGCCCGTTTTCTCTCCGGCCCTATATTTGCCATCCTAATGGCTTAAGTACGTGTCCAACCATATCCAGATATTCTCTTCTTGCCTACGGAGAACCCCAGGATGACACTTTCTTCTTTTGGACGGAATACCAGGTATAAAGGAGTGAGCTGCATGTTGCCTCCTGCCCTTTTTGGAGACCAGTATACAATCCAATGAGCTTATCAGAGAGCTGCTGACTGCAGCTGAGTGAGCTGTAAATTAAAAGTCTGGGATCTTCCTGTTTTGCTTTTCTAAAATAACCCTTTGTGAGTAATAATAATCCGTGTTAGATCTTACTGAGTGCTGATGGTTTTGCCAGGCAATTTTCTAAGAACTTGAAAGGTTTTATTTCATTTAATCCCTCTAACGATGCTTTTGGGTGGGACCTATTATTGCTTCCATTTTACGGATGAGAACACTGAAGCCCAGAGAGGTGAAGAAAATGTTCCACAGTCATGGAGGAAGTAATGGCAGGGCCAGGACTGGACCTGACCCACTAGTCTATGTCCTTGCCAATCACATCATATGGAGGTATCCCCAGTCTTGTTATTATCCCACTGGTATTTTTACACCTAGTGCGATCCTGTATTTATCTCCATTAAATATTATCCACTGGTCTTTTTATACCTGTGCTGGATCATATATTTATCTCCGTTAAATATTTCCCTGCCAGTTTCACCTAGGACCTAGGGCCTATAAATGTCTTCTTGAATTTTGATTGTCTATAAATTCATTGAAGACTTCCACTTTTATGCCAGAAATCCTGGCTTTCTAAATCTCCCTCTATTATCCTTCTCATTACTACCCTGACTTTCAATAATTTGTTTGTACGTCTGTGAGTTCCCTGATATAAGGGGCTATTACTTATTCATTTTTGGTGCCTGTTGAATAAATGAATGAACAAATGAATCACATGTATTCATTCACATTCTCAACTAATAAGAAATGTTGAGTAGGCTGACTCTCAGGAGGAAACAGAAGCACCTGGGCTTTTCAAGAATGATGCTTTCTTTTTCCTGGTGGGGTCGACCTTTTCAAGTAGGCTGCCTGGTGGAGTGTCGTAAAACTCCCTCTTCTCACAAATTACCCCAAATGCCTGCAATTCCACAATTAAAGATTTATTCCTTTGACCTATGTCTTGCCAGCCATTTCTACCTTAGTTCCCACTTCCCCAAAGAAAAAGCATTTCCCAGGCCCAAGAAGAAGAAGCTTAAAGGCCATGAAAACAGAGCAGAGGAACCCAGGGGACCTCAGATAGGAGCCCAGAGCCCGCACGGTGTACTGACGGTGACTGCCGGCTGCACGATAAAGCCCTTGAACAAGAAAAGAAAAAAACAGAAGTGTCCTGTTAGATGACTCTCAAAACACTTTCCAAGGAGATGTAGGCTCATCATTTTAAAGCAGAGAAGAAACTTAAACCAAACCATCTTCTTTGAAAATGAAAGTCTTTATCAAAGCTACTTTCTTTAAGAAAATAGCCTCAAAGGCCTTGGTGAAACACCTGAGGAATTAGAGCAGATGAGGTCAGTTTAATATGTGTCGTGCGTATGTCTATAAAGATGTGAACCAAATTGAACCGCACTTATCAGCAAAGTACTGAGTCGGCAGAAGAGCCCAGCTGCACCCCAAAGTGGCCACTTCTGAGCGCCTGTCGACGGCTTTATCTTGGCCCAGTGCCCACCCCTCTTCTCAGCACATTTTTGACTTCCCAGCTATCCACACCCCGTGTTGGTTTAGAAATAAAAGGTTGCTCTTATCTTAAGTGAGCTATTTAGCCCTTATTTAAGCATTTCTTTTTAAAAAAAAAAGTTCCATCAGCATACTGGGGAGCAGCATCCCGGTCTTCCTTTTGCTGCTGACTCTCCAGGGGTCTAGGGTCAGCAATTTCAGCTCCCTCTGCCTCAGTTTCTGCATCCGGGCTTAGGGATTAGGGGCAGGGGAGGAGGAAGTGATGGCTACATTAGCAAAGTGCTTTCTAACATTTCATTACTCCATTAGCATCTTCCTTCCTTCCCTCCTCACTGGGGTATTTTGAGAACTAATGAGATAATGGTCTGCAAGTGGTTGGAAGCCCCGCAGAGGGAGTTGGTACCCAGGACATTGGTCTCACTTCCTCCTAAACTAATTCCAGTTATCAACAATGCGCACACATGTTCAAATCCGAAGAGTGGCCTCACATGGAGACTCGGCGGCCAAAGCCACACACATTGCCTCACAGCCATCGATCACAAGAGACATCCACGTTATCTACCAGTTTTATTCTAATCTTCAAAGCAAATACATAAGGCAAATATACAGCAATTCTGCATGATCCCGAGAACTGCATATTTTAAAGTGACAGATAATAATTAAATAAATAATGAAAAATCACTCAATTCTGATCTGGAAACAAGAGGCTGCAAAATGTACTTGCAGTAAGCTAGCTTTTAAAGATCCAAATTCACATGGAAAAAAATCTGTTTGTGTGCAGAATAAGATATTCGCAAGGAATGCTCCATTTCCTGTGATATGTGCGTCTGATAAGGATACCAGAGTAAAGGCAGTTTACTTGGAACTGCATAACATGAAAGGAAAAAGACCTGGTTCTGTAACGGTCTCATAGAGATCAACTTAATTAACTGATCAATTTGGAGAGGGGCAGGTTAGAAAATCCATTCAAGTATCGCTGATGAAATTGACAGGTGAGTTTGGTGCAAATAGGCGGGGAGAGGGGAGAAAGAGAAAGACAGAGAGAAATGAATCTCATGCAAGCAATTCCTTCCAGGTCTCTGGTTGGTAGATTTGGAGGACAGCCCCCTCTCCAGTTTCACAGCTTTGCAAAATTTAACTGTTTCTCTGTGTTCCGCTGAAAAACTTCATTTCAGAATCCTGCAAATGATTTTGTCTTCTGTTCATTTGTGTTAGGAATTTAGAGACTGACATCGAGCGGTGCTGGCTGTGGGAATTAGGGAAATAATGTTAGAGCTATTGAGATTTCCGCTTTTCATTCAACAAATATAAGGGGAAGACTTTAAATATTAGATGGAGGAAATAAAATATGGATAAAGAAGTATTCAGACTAGGTCTTTATGGAATAGTAATTGCAAACCCTTTCCAAGTCTTTCTCCTAATTGTGCCTTGAATATTGAGGCTGCGTCTTTTCGTTTCTATGGCTAAATTCACCTCTGTAGGATTATGTCAGGCAAAGAACTATGAACACAAACAGCTCCCATTAGGGCTCTCAGCCCTGGGGTCCCGACAGCTGAGCAGTGTTGCAAGTAAACTATTACAAGTAATGGAGAATTGAAGCTTATCAATGATTTATCACACAGAATATAAGCAATATCTCAAGGTTATCACCATAAGCATACCTCTCATTCACACAAATTCCAATTGGATTTTGCTCCTTTTCCTGTCTTTTGGACCACAGATCCACAGAGTCGAATTAATCTACTCTTTAGTGCATGGTACACTCAAGGATTCATAAAAAGCCCATCGACAGTGCTGTTGTTTTCCCTCCACCTCACTCATCCCCTCTCATTCCCTCTCCTCCAGATCCCCTTACTCTTAGCTTTATGTAGATATAGGGACATCCTTGAATAATATATAATATTACTTTGTGCATGTTTAATGTCTAATTTACAAAGGGCAATGGGCTATAAATCTCATTCTGTTACTTTTTTCGTGCAGCTCTGTTTTTTGGAATCTTTCCTTGCTGTTACATTGAAATCTAATCATTACTGCAGACCGCCTTGCATCCAGCACAGTTGCGTCCTCCATCGCCCTAGGGATGGACACCTCCGTTGACTCTACCACACACACTCACAGACACATAAATGGTGCCGCAAGGACCACCCACAGAGATGTCCCCTTACAGATCTGTGCCGGTCTGTCTCTGGGGGCTGCACTAGGGGTGGGATTGCTGAAGCATAGGATATTACACTCCCACCAGCAGTGTTGGGGGGGCTCTCTTTCCCCCACATCCCTTTCAGCACTTGATATTAATAAGGTTTCCAATTTCTGTCAATCTAATTATTTTAAAGTGAATCGTGTTATAATTTAAATTTGCATTTCTCTGATTACCAGTGAAGTGAGAATCTCTTCACATGCTTAATAGCAATTTGGGTTTCTCCTTCTACAAACTGCCTATATCCTTTTCCCATATAGCTTTTATGTGAGTTTCTGAGCCTTTTCTTGCCAACCTGCAGGAGTTCCTTGGGGCATTAATTCCTTATTGATTTTAGACACTGTGAACATCTTTCTCCATGCCATAAGACAGGTAGGTTAACCGTTTTGAACTGAAATCTTTAATTTTGAGATAGACCCATCAATTTTCCCCTTACGGTTTATGTTGTTTGGGTCTTGGTTAAGAAATACGCAGCAAACTCCAAAGCCACAAAGATAGATGCCCATAGACTCTTCTGTAAGATCTGTGTTTTTCCCCTTCATACTTGGGTCCTTAGTCCATTTGAAATTTATTTTTGTCTATTTTGAGAGGTAGGCATCCAGCTTTGTTTTTTCCATCGTGAGTCATTTATCCCAACACTATTCACTAAGTGATCCAGCTTCCTCCCACGGATTTGGGAAACAGTTCTATTACATACTAGTTTCCCATGTATACATGATTGGGTGTCCAGGTGCATATTCTATTTTTTGGTCAGTTTGTCCATTCCTGCACCACTACCCCACAGTTTTATTGTGGTAGTTTTGAAATATGTCTTAGCTAATGTATTTTCTTAAGTGAGAGAGAAGGGTGGGGTTATATTAGTGGACTGGGAATGTTACAGAATCTCGCAGCCTCTCTTGTCCTTGTCGTAGCCCATTATTCCCATATTAGGTCATTCATGGGAGGGGACCCTACATGGAAATTTCATCTGCAATCTATGTCATATGGGGCAGGGAGAGCTGAAACATCTAAGAGGTCCTCTGTTTGCTCTGCACAATATCCTGGAATTTGCTTTCAAAATAAGAAAGAGTGTCAATTTTTTTTTTTTACTCTTTCTTGAAAGTGAATACCTTAAGAACCTAGAACACAATTCTTGTGTGGAAATCACAGAGCTTTAGGAAAAATTTCATTGGATTGCCAAGAGTTCCTAAGGGGGTAACGTGTATACAGCAATTGAGGGGCAAAGTGGTTAATAATTAGCCTTGCTCCCACAGCTGCTAACTAGTTTTACTAATCTGTAGTGGAGCGGAAACTAGAACCCAGATCTCCTGAGGTTCCTCTTCAACTTTACAAATACGTGTTTAATGCTCCCTGTGTGCCAGGCATCGTTACATGGAGTAGAAAAATAAATAAATAGACATGGGCTCTGTCTACGTATTATTCAATCAGTGACTCGCCTGGACCGTGGCCTTGTACCCTGAATCATGGAAGAGTGGACCTATTATGAAGTTATGAAGATATTTAGTCTATCCAATCAGCGAGAGGTCAATTCAAATACATTTTACATAGACCGGCTGACAATCAGCTAAAACTTAGAAAGACATTCTGCTGTGGTGGATTGACTGGCCAAATATGACCTAGTGTACCACTCAGATGAGACAAAATGGTATGCCAGAAATGTCCTTCCAGAACAGGAATTAGACAGAAGCTACTTGAGGGTTTCTGGACACTCAACAGTTGAGCTGTTTCCAGCTGAGGGTAAAGACAGAATATTCAGGCTCAGGAAAGAAAGAAAATGAGAGGGAGGGAGGAAGGGAGAGAGGAAGAAAAAGAGGGAGGGAGAAAGGAGTGAGAGAGGAAAGAAAGAAGAGAAGGTAAAGGAAATGAAAAAGCTGATGCTCAGGTGAGAGTACCTAGGAAAAAGGCAGGATGTAACGGGGGACAGACATCCAGAAAGTGTTCTCCTTTCCTCCTGTCTGACTTTACCAGAATTTCATTTTGAGCCTGAATTGCTTGTGAGTAAATATCAGCAATTAACCAGCATAAATAAGGTGTGGCTGACACACAGAATATGTTCCATAATTATCAGCATGTTTAAAAGTAGACAAATATCTCTTAGAAATAATGAAAATGGAACCAAGGAGTACATCAAGCTTTCATTTGCAAATGTGAAATAAACTGAACATTGTTTACATTGTCTACTTATTTTTGCTTTCCCTACAGCCAAATTCCTGAAGGAATTTTCTCATTAAAAAAAATCCAGGTGTTGTTTATCAGAGCAAAAAATAAAATAAAAGTAAATATAAGAAAAAGAAAACCACCCTAAAGTTTGGTTAAAGACATTTCAACATATTCATATTTTGGAATTCTACTCAGTCTTCATAATTATTCAAAATTGTGTGGTGGGTTAAGAGCAACAAAGAAAGATATTTAGAGTTTTTGAAATTTAAAAAGCAGGTTAGATGATAATATAATTTATTATTGAAGAATTCAGAGCCTAGAGGCAGGCAACTTGGGTTCAACTCCCACTTCTTCCACTTCAGTAGCTGCGAGACTTTGGGCAATATTTGTAATCTCTCCCCGTGTCAGTTCCCTCACCTGGAAAATGGCAATAGAAACTAAATTTACTTTATAGGTTTCTTGAGACAATTTAATGAATCAATTAATACACGGCAAAGCAATCTGAACAGTGCCGATAGATGTTAATTATGGTGATTATTATTAGAACAGTAGCATCTCATGCCTTCCTGTTTATATAGAGAAATGTCTGCAAAGATATACTATAAAATGTTAGCATTGTTTATCTCTGGAAGGTGAGAATATGGATTTTTTTCTTCTTTCTGCTTACCTGCATTTTTCTAATTTTCCCAGACATGAAAATATATTGATTTTCTAATCAGGAGCAACAAGTTATTTTAATTTGTGAAAAAAGATCTATGAGATGGGTAGAGGTGGGGAAGAATGGCACATCTGTGCCATCAAGAGCTCCCTGCTAATAAATAGCACAAGACGGTACTGGGTTACTTAACATCCCCAAATAAGTAGGGGATGAGGGGCTGAGGAAGGGAATAAAGGAACGTTGGAGAGAGTGACATTCTCCTCCTCGTTTTTTATCTCACACCCAAGGTTAAGGTTCAATACAGCAGCAAAGTGAATAAAGAAATGAAGTGCTGTGAGAGGTCACGGGGACAAACATCGAGTGGCTCTGGAGTTTTGAAAGGCATTGGATAATTTCACCACCATTAATAACATCTGCAGTCCTGCCAAGCAGGCTAATGGCAAGGGTAATTAGAGCCTGTGCTCTAAGACAGATGACTGCCTGTCAGAGCAGGAGAGCAGGTCCACCCCAGGGGCCACTGCCCAGGGGTAGTCAAGGCCAGGAGGGGGCAGGGCCTTGTCAGGAAAGACCCTACCTGATCGCAGGAAAGAGATGACCCAGACTGGCCTCTGTGGGCAGATTCTTAGCTCACAAAGGAAATAGGGGGTGTAGGGAAGTTCAGGGCTTGGGTGTAAATATATAGCTCGTCCAAACTAATACCCTGTCATGAAATATTTTCATACTTCACATATCCAGGATTTAGGCTTACAGAGAGACATTCAGTTCAAAGAAGTTGTGAAATCAAGTTGTGTTATTAACCAGGGATCAACCAGCCATCATTATGCACTCATAGAGTGATTTTCTAGTCACTCAGACGAAGAAGGGGCCAGATGAAGGCTTAATCTTTCTTCATGGACAAGGAAAGCAATAGGTTTAACATGAACATTTTGGTCTTTTGCTGTCTCTAAATCAAATTAAGTTGTTCAGTTTTTTAAATCAAGATGACTAATGTATTTTTTTCTAAAGGTTTTGTTATAAAACAAAGATTTGTTTTTGAAGTGAAGATTTCTATCTGGATGCATCTCAAAATGAATCCTTCTATTCACGAGATGGTTTCCTACCCAGGATGCCAAAGAGAAACATTTGCAATGCCACTTAGGTATTTGTCCCAATAATTTCACTTAGGCAAAAGTATATCAAATGATTATTTCAGTAGACTTCTATATAAGTTTACTTGTTTGGAGACATTAGACTTCCCAATGCAATGCTGCACAATTCCAAAAGACACCTAACCAACTTCCATTTATACATTTCAGATTGAACAAGTGTTTGTATTAGTCTGTTCTCATACCGCTAATAAAGACATACCTGAGACTCAGTAATTTATAAAGAAAAAGAGGTTTACTGGACTCGCAGTTTCACATGGATGGGGAGGCCTCACAATCGTGGCAGGAGGCGAAGGAGGAGCAAAGGCACATCTCACATGGTGGCAGACAAGAGAGCATGAGCAGGAGAACTGCCCTTTTTAAAACCATCAGATCTCATGAGACTCATTCATTACCATGAGAACAGCACAGGAAAATCCACCCCCATAATTCAATTTCCTCCCACCATGTCCCTCCCACAACATGTGGGGATTATGGGAGGTAAAATTCAAGATGAGATTTGGGTGGAAACACAGCCAAACCGTACAGTGTTTATCACATATTTCTCCTGGAATCCCTCTAAGACGATAGAAAAGGAACTGAAGATGTTTAAGATCACACACATTAAAAAGAAAAGGAAAGAAAAGAAAAGAGAAAAGAAAAGAAAAGGAAAGAAAAGGAGATGAGAGAAGACTATGGACACCAATTAAACTTTACAAGCTGGATGAGACCTGGAACTTTCTTTTTTAGCAGTAGGACACACTAGACATTGTGGCAAGCTCTATTGCCCAAATATACTGAGATCCTTGTTAAAGTACATTCAGCAAATATAAAGAGATGAGGTGGGAAATATGAGAGAGAGGTTAAGAAAACTGGAAGACAAAGTGAGAAGTGTGTCATAGAGCCTTACAAAGAGATAATGAAGAAAATGGAGGAGGTGTAAATGTTCCTGAACAAATGAAAAGTATCCATCTACTGATCCAGGAAATAATCCATCTTGGATGAAATTCACTAATATTAGTAATGTGCTACTTCTTTTAGTTGACAGTGTATTCATTAGTATTCATTTTATTATTAGGCTTTTAGCTTATAGATACAGCAGGTATACTCTTTTGAATGTTTTACAAATTACATACTATAACAAATTAAAGTATTTGCATAAGTGCTGAGTTAGGCTTCAGCTTTATGAACTTTGCTAAGCTCCCATAAAAAGATCCAATAACAAGCTAGTCTGTGAGAGTGTAGTCTTAGAGGTTACTAATTTTGCCCCTTCCTGGTTTTCCATTTTCTCCTTTCAGAACCCCTATTACTTGTATGTTAGACTTCTTGGTTGATATTATATTTTCTTATCTTCTCTGTAATTTTCTATCTTTTCAATTATGTTTCCTAAAAGTATTCTTCAATATTTATCTCCTATCCCTTCTACTAAGTTTTTACATGTCTGCTATGATGTCTGCATGTCTTTAAATGTCTGAATTTCATCTAAGATGGGTTGTTTCCTGGATCAGTAGATTGATACTTTTCACTAGTCCAATAACATTTGCATTTTCTCCATTTTCTGTATTCTCTCTTTATAAGACCCTGGAAAGTCTTAGAGGTTGGAAGTACCACATACAACAGAAGACTGGGGTGAGGGGTGGGGCTGGAAACTAGAAGGCTGGTTAAAAGTCTGTATAAGGAGTAACTGAGCCTGGATCCTTTCCCTCTATATACTGAGTAAGATGGCTTTTCCTCCTCTATTCCGAAAGACTGTAAGTTTTGTCTCAGGAGAAATTGAGTTGAAAGAGGTCTAACCTTGATACCAAACAGCTGAAATCACACTGGATTTGGTGACACTTTTGCTCTGATTCCCACACATAGTTATTAGTATTATTACCACTCCAACCCTAATTCCCAGAAAGCAGATTAGAAATTTGGTCTCTGGAGAAGAAGACTGACAACGGACCCCTTCCTCCAAATCTAAGGACCCTTATTTCTAGGGGTTCCCCAATGCAGCCAGCAAGTCCCCACTATTCATCCTATTGTGAAGAAAGTCTACATCTTCATAAGCCTTATCCCTCTCCTACCCAGTTTCCAGTCATCTCTTCTGTGCCCCAGTCTGAAATGTAGAGATGGCCATGTGTTAACAGACATTTGATGAAAGCTCCCAATATGAAAGCCATTTGCCAAAACAAACAATGGGGGTAGGGGAAGAAAGCAGGAGGGAATAGGAACAAGGCAAGAACTGAGGAAACCTATGATGGTAACAAAATATAATTAATATTGGAAGATAAGGGATAACATTGCATCTATGAAGCAAGAATTAAATGTTATAAAATGAAACATCCAGAGAAAGAGAAATAGTTTTTTAAAATTAGAAACATCATAGCAGACATTTAAAAATTCAATAGAGGAAACTGGATGATAAAAGTTGAAGAACTCTTTCAGGAAATAGAATTTAAAAGACATAAAATTGCAGAGAAAAGAAAAGAAAATATGACTTATCTATCAAGAAGTCCAACATACAAGTAATAGGGGTTCCAAAAGGAAAAAACAGAAAACCAAGGAGGGCCAAAATTATGAAACACAAATTCCCCACATTTAAGGGTACATGTTTTCAGTTGGAAAAGGACCCTTGAGTATCAAGTAAAATGAATAATAAAAAGATCCACAAGTCACATTGAGTGAAATGTCAGTATAACAGGAATAAAGAGAAGACCTTAAAACAGATGGTGTAGGGAGTAGGGGCAAAAGGTCATATATAAAAAATTAGAAATTAGAATGTTATTAAACTTTCAACAGCCACAGTAAAACCGCACAGTGGAGTTTTTATAATTAATACTGAAAGATAAGGGATATTTTTATATCCTTTAGGTTTATATATTAAACCTGTTTATTTATTAAACCTCCCAGTGGAGTGATGCTTTCAAAAAAACTAAACAAAAAAATTATTTCTCACCTATAGTTATACATCTAGCCAAATCCTCAATCAAATATGAGAACAGAATGAAGGCTTATTCAAACAGGCAAGTTTATTTTGCATGCATTCTTCCTCAAAAAATGTTATGTCCCAGTAAAACAGTAAGTCAATAAAGTAAACCAAGATGGGAACTAAGAAAAAGCAGAGTCTAAAGTTGTAGAGACATAAAGAGAATTCCCAGGATGATGAGAAATCAAGCAGTAGCAATAGAGGCATGTTATTTAAAAATTTAAGAATTACTGTAAGAAGAAAAAAAACCAGCCAAAACGCTTGAAAGTGGTTGCCTCAGGAGAATATACCTTGGAGTCAGGAAGGGGTAGGGTCTATTATTTGATTTTTCAAATCTATATGCATATATTACTTTAAAACATTTAAGTTAAGAAAAATGTATCTCAAGACTAATCTAGAACACTCTGGAGCCTAGTTCTTTTTTTTAAAGCATCAGCTACAGTTTATTTTTATGCATTTCAGTTTTTAATTTAAGCAACGAAGCACAGAGAAAAATTGGAAACAGTAAAGAAATGAGAAAAAGAGAAACCACATTATCCATAATCCTCCAGCTATATGTGACCATTTGAATCATTTTCCTTTCAATATTTTCATATAGTTGTAGTCATGGCTTCCATATAATTATATCCTGCTTTTTTTCTCCCACATTATACCATGATCAGTTTCCAGATTGCTACGTGGCATTGTAATCATCTTTCTTAATGGATTGACAAATCTTTTTGATCTCACTGTCACACTCAACAAAATAGATTACCTCTGTATTAGTCAGGGTTCTCCAGAGAAACAGAACTCATAGGAGGTATGCCTATATAAATACACACACACACACACACACATACACACTCACATACACACACATTTATTATGAGAAATTGTGTGTGATTATTGAGGCTGAGCAGATCAAGGCCCATGATCTGCTGTCTGCAAACTGGAGCCAACAGTATAATTCCAGTCCAAGTCCGAAGGCCTGAGAACCAGAGGCTGAGGGTGTAAATCCCAGTCCAAGGGCAGGAGAAGACTGATGTCCCAGCTCAAGTACATGCCAGGAAGCAAAGGGGCAAATTTCCCCTCCCTCTGCCTTTTGTTCTGTTCAGGCCCTCAAAGAATTGGCTGATGCTCACCCACTCCGAGCAAGATCTACTTTACTAAATCCACCGATTCAAATGCTAATTTCATCCCAAAACACCCTCCACAATATTTCTAGAAATAGCGTTAATCTGGACACTCTGTGGCCCAGTCAAGTCGACTCATAAAATTCACCATCCCAGCCCCTTCTCCCTGTCACATCGTCCTTTTTTCCTGCTTTTCAGACATTCCTAGCCTGTGCTCCTCCACGGGACTCGGCCCCAGGATGCACTTCCTCGCTGTCACTATTCAAGAAGCAGCTTAAATGCAACTCCTAAAAGACCTTTCATGACCCTTGGCCTCCAGTAGGTCCCTTTCTTTCACACCTGTTTTCATCATGGCAGTTTTCGCTCCCTGACATTTTCTTTCTTATTTCTTAATTTGTTTATCTGGGGCCCGTCTCCCTCAATCGATTGTAAACTCCATGGATGCGGAAATTATCTTTCCGTTTTCCCACTCTGTGACCAGCACAGAGAACAGAGCTTGGCATAGAAAGCACTCAGTAAATATTTGAGGAAGGGGGGGAATGAATAAGTGACTGAATAATGAATGGATGAAATGCTAACTGCCCAGGGCACAGAGAGAAACCTGAGGCTGAACAGGAATAACGGAGAGTTTGTTAAGCAGGGAGTCAAGAGATCTGCTTCCAGTCTTGGCTCTGCCACTCATCAGGTGCATAACTTGGAATAAGACACACGGAACCTCTCTGTGCCTGGGTTTCTCACCTGTGAAACGAGCAGGCTAGAGCAGGTGGCCTCCATCATCTGTTTTGACAATAAGTAGTGAGGTCTGCCTCTTTGCAAGTCCTCATTTTGCTGAAGATTTGTGTTGTGACTTTTGGAGAATAACTTTAGTTTGGTTTCCCAGGAAGGTGAATGAGTAGAAATTTTAGTCAAACAAATATATCTCTCTTTTTTTTTTTTTTTTGCCTTGCCTGACAACCAGCAATTAGTCTTAAGATTTCTTCACTCTGTCTTTTGTAAGAGAGAGTAACTGACTCATCAATAAGGTAAAAGGAGCAGCCTGAAGCTGGAGGGTACCCTCACAAGAAACTTCCTTGATAGACGATGATCCTTTAGGGAAATAGTAGAGAATGGTGGCTGACAGCACATAGTCTGATGTCAGACAAACTCGTTATAAGTAATCTCCATGCAGGAACCTGGACAGGTTACTTAGGTAGAGAGGGTTGTAGAGCAGCACCAAATACTGGAGCTAGACTGTAGGCGGTAGAGTCCTAGCTCTGCCACTTGCTGGCTGTGAAACCTCTCATGTCTCAGGTTCCCATCTGAAAATGGAGATAAGAAAGTGCCCACTTTATAAAGTTACTGTGAGGAGCAATGAACTCCAAATGCATAAAACCCCTTAGTCAGCGGGCGCTGAGAGCACACAGAGTCACCACTCTTCGGGTTTGCTGTTATTGTTGTGCTGTCATTACTTAATTTATCTAGGTCTGTTTCTTCATTCATTCACCAATGAATATTTGCCAAGTGCTTCTGAAGAGGCATATATCACTTCATTAACTTAAGATGAGACTTCTGGGTCTCAATTATAAAATCATTAGCCTATAAGTCTGGGATGAAGTGTGCTAATATCTCTTGCAGTCGTTCTCAGACATGCTCCCCCGGCAGTACATCTTGGAAAAAACTGCCTTCTGGCTGTGCCAGTCATCCAGGGGAGCATGGCTCACCCCCGACGTGCAGCATTCCCCTCCCCTCTGTCATCCCACCAGACGTCGGACCTCACTGTGCTCAGAGTAAACCCTTCTGACTCCCAGTCTGGGCCAGAACAAGAAGGGCAGGTAAATGACAGAGCAAAGGGGAAGAGAAGCTCAGAGGTATAAACAGAGGCACTCCAAAAAAGAAAGAGAGACGTGACAAGGCACTAGAAAGTGTTTCCTCCTAACATATACAGCAATAGGCAGATGAGGTCTGAATCTAATGTTCGTCTCTGCCCTCATTTTCTCTGTCGTTTCCCTTACTTTCATTTCTGAGAACATTTCTGAAGCAGAGATTTGGGTCCATGACAGTGGATGCAATTGGAAAATGTATAGAAGTAAATAATGGCAGCTCTAAAGAAAGGACTATCAGAGTTGCTAACAGCATATTGATGCACTTGCCTATGGACGAATTAAATTTAAAGTTCACAGATAAATGAAGGTAGATCTTGAGATTATAGCTATTGAATAATCCTTGGATCAATAACTGGCACCTATCTTTGCAGAGTATTTCTATTTCTCCTAGTCCATATTCAAAATTAACATTTATGATCATGGTTTGTCCAACTGCCTTAATAGGACTTCAGAAGGAATTTATAACCTTCTCCTGCAAGCCCAGTCTTCTTCCATGGTCTCTAAATTCATCCAAATAAGGCATATAACCTAGGAGTTTTATTCTTCACACTTCGACTCTCTCAACATATCCAAACATCAGCAAATCTTTCTAATCTTAGCACACAGATATCTCTCAAATTTGTGAATATTGCTTAATTTGAAATAGTTATGTTTAGGATGTTCAAAAACATAAATTAAAAAATAAAATATAGAAAAATGAATAAGACATAATTAAGTAAAACAGGTGACTCTATAACAAGAAAAGGTGGTTAGAAAAAAGAACTAGATAAAAACATCAGAAACAAAAAGTATCATAAAATATACAAAATCAGTAGATGCAATAAAACCTAGCTTGAATACAGTCATGATGACAATTAGTAAGTTGAAAGACAGTACTGAAGAATTCATGCAGAACACAACACAGAAACAAAGAAACGCTGAGTAGAGAGACGACTTCAGAGGCACAGTATGGTAGCTTTCCTGCAAAGACGGCCACCATTAATTCCATCTCTCTCCATATGCACAGGCTGCTCCCCTCCTCTGGAATCTCGGCTGGCCATCTGATGTTTTTAACCAAGAGAATGTGGTAGGGGTGATATTTGGGGCTTCTGTGGCTAGGTCTTAAAAATGTAGGCAGATTCTGCCCAGGGTGCTTAAAAAACTCCCTCTCAGAAGCCAGTAATCATACTACAAGAAGCCTGAGCTACAAGGGTAGTTGACTAAGACCCATGGAAAGCCAACATGTAGGTGTGCCAATGGATGACCCCAGCTGAGCTCCCACCCATGGCATCATCAACTGTCAGGCATTTTGGGCCCATGAGTCATCTTGGGCCAGGGAGCCATCTTGAATGTCCAACCCAGTCAAACTTCCAGATAACTGCGCTCTAGCTGGCATCTTGCCTCAACTGCATGAGAGGTCCCAAGTGAGAACAATGCAGCCAAGTCCAATCACACCATGGGACCATGAGAAATAACAATACATTATTGTTTTAAGTCACATTTTGGTGTGGTTTGTGGTACAACACTAGATAATCAGAACCTATCAAGAATAGACTGAGAAGTTCTAATTAACAATTAACAGGAAGTCCAGAAGAAAATTTAAGAAGTGGCAGAAAAATTATGTTCAAGAACATTCAACAATTTTCCAGAATAGAGAAAGACATGAGTTCTCAGCATGAAAATGCACACCTCATAAGTCAAGAATATTCAAGAATTTTCCAGAATGGAGAGACATGAGTTCTCAGCACGAAAATGCACACCTCATAAGTCAAGCAGAATAATTAAAAATAAATCCACACCTAGTCACATTGTTATGAAGTTACAAAGCTTAAAAGCTAACAGACAAAAAAGGCAGGTCACCTACAGAGTAATGACAACTGAAATGGCAGCAGACTTCTCATCAGCATCAAGAGATGCATGATGGCAGGAGAGCAATATTTTCAAGGTTGAAAGAAACTAACTGTCAATCTACAATTCTGTACTCTTCTACTTCACCATTTGAGTGAAAGCATAGTAAAGAAATTTTAAGAGATGCAAAAACTCAGAGAGCTACCTCGATGTTCCCTCAATAAAAGATTTAATTCTGCAAGAAGAGATAGGAGTTTAAAAAGAAAACTGCATCCTTGCAACAGAAGGCAAACCTAAAGCACAAAGTAACCTATTGCAGAATGATGTAGATAGTATAATACTGTTTAAGTAATATTTAAACCCCTACCAAAAGACTATATATTGTTTATTAAAATATCCACATATAGTAAAGTGAGAAACATGGACAGAAATGATACCGACCAGCTTCAGGACAATGGCAGCCACAGGAGAGAGGACAAAGAGAATGAAATTGAGAGGAACACACAAAAGCCTCCAACTATATCTGTAACACCTATAATTTTTACTATTTGAACTCTTGTTATCTCTACTCAGGATCTGAACAGATTCCAGTGATTTCTTTTGAAAGAGAATTATTTGGAGGAAATGGTATCTCCGCACTCTCTGAAGTCTTATGACCTGAAACTCGAGACGTATGTAGGTTCAGAGAAAATGGTGCACATTGCTCTCTAAGCTTCCTGTCTGAACTGCCACTATCCAAGCTCACTAACTGCATAGAATCAGAAAGCACAGGATACCAGGTTTCTGTTGCTTTAAAAATATAACATCTTATGCAAAATAGTAAAATGTTAACAGTTGGTTAAATCCGAATGGTGGGTACTTTTGTGTTTAAATATTTCAAATATTAACAAAGCAGTTTTTCTTTGTTTTTTGTTTTTTGTTTTACTAATAATTTGTGGAAATCAATGCCATGGCTTTCTTTTAGAGTCACAACACAAACACAAACCAGTGTCTGCGTAGGTGACAGCACTTTGCATTGCCCTGCTGGGGAAGCAGTAAGATATCACCACTCCCCGAGCTGATTCATCTGCATCTGGGTCCCCAGTGCCACGAGACAGAGCTGGGCGGTGCCTCCCTCTTCATTCACAAATTTACAGTTAGGAGGAGACATTCTAAGATACATGACTATGTCTGATGCAGTAAGTTCCTGGACAAGGCCAACTTTTATTTAAAAGAAAATACAGTCCCAAGAGGAAATTTACTTAAGGAAGGTGACCGATACTTGGAAGTTGAAGGGATGTGCTGGACCAGGGCAGGGAGAGCTAATACCAAGATGAATGTGTCGAGAACCGCAGGAACAGTCATGTGAGTATGAGCACGAATCAGGGGCCACCAGGACTTCTCCTGACCAGCAACTGGACCACAGAGCCCACAGCCCACTGTGCCAGGGTGAGGGCTGGACATCCAGCCTCCAGAGACTTGAACTGGTTCTCCGGTTGGTGGCAAAAAAAGGGGATTGATTAATGGGCAAGTCTAACTCATTCCATGATTCTCAGGAATCTTTTGAAAGAAAAATCCAAGAAAAGTCTAAATTTCCTGCTGATTTGACAGGTGGGGCCTGAACTTTTGTGATTTGGGTATTTGAGAGGAATTGATACCTTATATTGGAGATACAGGCTACTGATGGCAAGGCTTTGAGCTGCTGACTTTATCCTCATCATTCATACACTTGGCAGAGAGGAAGCAGAGGTGGAAAATTTCAAAACAGCAGACTATCCCCAAGCAATAGGGCAGTCAGTGAGGCCTTTCCTGACCACTCCACGTAATATTGTATTCCTCCCTCTCTATTTAATATTGTACTCTTGGCCTGCCTCCTAGGTTTCTTTTCTATAATAGAAGTATTACCTTAATGTTTAAAGAATTGTTTAGTATTTTTTCTGTCTTTCCAACTAGCATGTAAACTCCATGAAGTCAGAGATTATCTGTTTTGTTCACTGCTGGTCTGTAAATTTCAGAGCAGTGCCTGGCACAAAATAGCAGCTCAGTAAACATTTATTGAGTGAAAGACCCAATCTGTATTTGGCTTTTGAGTGTACTCAGACATAACACATATGTCACAAACACTCTCGGTGAGATAAAACGTATGGGAGATCACTGATTTGGACTGAGCTCCTGCACTAGACCCTGACAAACCAATCTAAAGTGAAGTCACTCATGCTAAAGCTCCATGTCACCAAACTGAAAGCTAAGCTGTTTACTTGTAAGATCTGACCTTCTGAGAAATCAGGAGAGCGACAGTAGCCCAACACCCAAATAGGGCAGTTTACCAAGAAACAAGAGACTCACAGCAACCAAGCAAACGGGGCCCAGTCAGCTGAGCTTGTGATACGGGAGCCTCCTCTGCTTTAACCCACACAAGGAGAGTAGCCTGAAGTGACCTGATGTTAGCCAGTCTGCTTTCTGCACTATGCTATCTCTCTGTTCCTGCTCAAGCTGCTTTACAGAAGCCTCACCCAGTGGAGCTCCAGTCTGTTTTGCAGCCTGGATGCTGCCCAGTTCATGAATCACTAATAAAAGCCATTCAGCCCATCTCAGCAGACTCAGGTCTAGTGCTTGCTGAATATAGTGGAATCTAGAAACAACATGAATAGACCACCCTGTTTTGGGTTTTAAGCTGAAATAAACCCTAAGGCAAGTTAGGCGAAAGCAGCCTGCCCAGACCACAACCATTGCCTACGGATCAGAAAGAGGCCTGAGCTGGGATGAGAAGCAGACTCTTCCCACGGAACCCAGGGTCACACCAACTCTGAGGAGCTCAGTGACACACATGGGCCTGGGAGGGAGGTGGCCAAGATAAGGGGGACTGGGGACAGTGCCTGGCTCTCTACTTCTGCCCCATGTTGCCTCTGGGAGAGTGGTCTCACCTCCTGTTCAAACCCCAGACTTTCAGTAGCTTCTCCAGCTTTTTTATTATGGAAAAACAAGAGCTTGGGAGAATTAGAGAAGGGGAAAGGTGGAGGGGCAGACAGGCTGGGCTGAACTGGCGAGCATCCTCTCAGGGGCAGCTGTGCAGGGAAAGGACTGAGGCTGGACATTAGCTAGAGCTCGGCTGCAATGGAACAAAAGTAATGTCCCTTTTCCGCAGTGCAGGGGATTCCTGAGGCAATGTCCATTGTGGACTTCTAAAACCTGGCTGGGGCCCCAGCTTCTAAAAGGGGTTTTGAGTTGTAACAGCAACAACAAGTCGGCTGCTTTCCACGGTGATCCCTAGGCCACCCCATCTGACGGCTGACCTTCAGGAGAACAAGGTGAATTGTTCCCCTTATCTCGCCTCGCTTTACAGGACGGGGTTATCAGGAGGGGAATCAAGTTTTTTTTTCCTCCCTTCTGGTATTTCCTACTGTACATGCTGCCAGAGGCGATGACAGTGGTAAAAACTAATAAACTGTATGTAGACGCCTTTCTTTCTGGTACAACAAACACAGGTTATGAGTTTCTCTCCCTCTTTTAATCCTTGCTTAAAGTCTTTCCTCTTCCTCGCCTGTGGAATTTGGCACTTGCCTTGCTAAAGGCCTCTGATTCAGCACCTACCTTCCTAAAGGCCTCTGCCTTTTGTTCTGGCCTGAAGCACAAACTTCAGTGGCAACCTCCTTGTTTAGGGCATGCTTTCTTATCCTCTTTCTGTTTCTCCTTCCCTGTGTCTGTCCCTCCCTCCCCTTCCCTTCTTCACACCCCACCTCCCTCCCCCAAACCCAGTTTATTTGTCTGAAATTGCCAATACAGCGTTTCCCCACTGACAGTGGCAACCTGAGTTATGGATTCTGAGTTTCCAGTTCACTGCCCAAACGACTCAGGGCATTTATTTCATGGGCCTCTTCCAGGTGGAACAGGTAGGGAGAGATGCTAAATAACTGACTTGCCAGAGTGTGTTCATAATACGAGTTCCCTTTGCGTAGACTCATGGGACTTACATAATTAAGTGCATGTAAGTCCTCCCCGATTGGTGGTGTTGGTCCCTGGTTTGGGGATGTCAGAGAGGGCTGACAGATGGCATAAAAGGGAGGCGGGCTTGCCAGGTATCTGCACCCCTCTTTTGGCCTCCCTCTTCCAGGAATCTTCGCTACTGCCTCCAAGGCTCCACCAGCCAGGGGAGCAGGCCTTGAGCATCTCACGCTCCTAGGAGGAGAAAGGTAGGAAGCAGAAATGTTCTTGCCTTATGCTGCAAATTACCTTAGCTCCAAACTTAAAAAAAAATACTCCTATATATGAACAGCACCCATCAATCGCTGGCAAATTATCACCTTCTCCCTTCAGAAACACATAGCCAGCCTTAATTCAGATGATCTTTGGCTTAAGAAGTAAGAACCCACAGAAGGACTTTCAGATGTAGATTCCAGTTACTTTTGCCACAAATTACTATAGGATGGTAGGTGACCTTCAACACAAATAATTCCTCGGTTTAGCCTGAAACCCCCAGAGAATATGTGAATAAATACAGTGTCTGTCTCCAACAGCTCAGCTCTCTTTGGCTGTGCCATCTCACCTGCAGCTGTGTTGTTGCTTGGCCTGGCTGAAGGAGAGAGCTGGATGGAACCATCCCTGCCTGGCTGTGTGGGGTTGAGCAAGCCACCTTCCCTCTGCGCTGGGCTGTGTTTCTCAGCTGTAAAATAAAAATTAAACTGAATTATTTCTAAGATCTCTTCGACGTTTAAAATTCTATGAGCCTAAGATGAAATTTAGCTACCAGTATCCAAGTCCATTAATGATTGTTAACCACTAGACATCTCCACAGGAATATGAGCTACTGGTGACTTCAGTGCTTTTATTAAATGTATATATAATTGAAATATAATAGATACACAGAAAAACACATAAATGTATGCTTGATGGGTTTTCCCAAACTGAACATACCCCATGTCACCAGCACCCTAATCCAGAGACAGAGCATTCCCGGCTCCCACAGAAATCCCTCATACGCCACCTTTCCAAAGGTTCCATATTAATACTTCATCAATAAATTCTGACTCTACAACTAATCTGCCTTCAATTCTGTTACTTAGGCAAATTCACAAAGAGTCCACACCTGCATTGTAATAAACAATAAAGGACAAAATAAGCAGTTCTAGGGAACTAGCAATGGTCCTTTATTACCCAGAGAAAGAGGCTGTCAAACACAGGAGATACACAGGAGCATGAATAAAACAAGAAATGGCTTAAAACATGACAATTGTGGCAGTGGTCAACAGCATTGATTCTTTGAGTGCTCCTGCCAAGATGTGGAAATTAGTTCATTACTGAAAGGAAAATAACAGCAATTACACCCATTTCCAACAACACACACACACACACACACACACACACACACACACACACAATGGCATGGCTCATGTCACTCACTGAATCACTGAACATAACTTCTTCTTTTAGAGAAAAACAAATGTTTAGGGTTTCGTGAGTCATACAAACTTATGCAAAGCACGTTACAAACACAATACAACTTCTACGAAGATTGATTTTTATTTCCCATATCAGCATATTGAGGGGCCATCAACGGATTTGCTTTATATTCACCGGCCATGAAATCAAATTGTGGAGCCTGATTCTGCCCTCTGGGATGGCCCAGAATTGGGAGGAGACTGGAGCCGAACTTTCCTTAGGCTGCTGGGATTTTTCCCTGGGTCAGGAGGAAGGGTGGGGGTTTTAGGTCTGGAAGGGTCTATGGAGGAACTGCAGTGCAAATCCTCTATTTTATAGATAAGCAGTTTGGGCCCAGAACAGGGAAGGGAACTGACCAGTCACCAGACAGATGGTGGTGGGCCAGGCCACTCCCATGCTCTTTCTGCCACCCCACGTGCCACCCCTGATCCCATGCTCTGCTGTGGCAACCTCTGGATGTGGAGTTACCTGCTATTCCTTTTCGCAGCACCAAAAGCAGGGGAGATGGGAGGAGCTGACACTGGCACCCACAGCCCTTCTCTTCTTGGCCTTGTGTGCTCAACCAAGACTGTATTTTGCGTTTTTTCCTTTTTGAATGTAGATTTAGGAAGCTGAGGTAACCTCATCCCCGAATTCCTGCCACTCCCTCATCATCTCTCCATGCCAGTTCCCTCTCTTGTTTGGGGGAGGTCCTTGTTTTTCTCGTCCTCCATTTTAGCCCCTGTGTGTACCCCCTCTTCCCCGCAGGTGCCCACTCTAATGAGTTTGATGCACACATGTCCTTGGTTGTCTGTTTCCTTGTAAAGTTTAGCTTGATGGGTGTAGAGGTTTCTAAATGACCTCAGTGATGTGTGCTACAGACTTTCCCCTGGTTCTTTCTTGTTTTGCTCACCACCGTGTTTTTGAGTTCTATCCACATAGGGTATGCACATTGAGTTGATTGTGTCTAACTACTGCGATATATTCACTGGTGTCGTGGGCCACATTTTACATCTAAGCTCTCCCAATAAAGGGTGAATTTTGGCAGTCTCCCCAACTCCCCTCCTGATGGCCTTCCCGTTCTCCCTGGCTGACCAATGCTTGGATCCTGTCCTTCCTGCCTCCAGGCTGTGCTTCCTCCCCACCGTGTGCCTGTTACTCTCTCTGCAGATTCCCAACATTTTATTTGCCAATTTCACACCTTCCCTTTCCCTCAATTTCACCAGCCAAACTTTCTACACTGCTGGATATCAGATTCCACCTCCTCCACCAGGCCTTTCCCTCTTCCAACAGCCCTCAGCTTCTACATAGCCACACCATACTTTGTCCATATTATTTCTTTTTGGTTCTTGATAACATCTTGCTTCAATTTGCCAGCTAACCTAGATAAATCCCAGAGCCCCACATGGTCCATTCTCAGCCCAGTGGCATGTTCGGAGAAACACAATCCAACAATTTAAATTAATTACTAATGCTTCAATTCTTTACTCCATCTCTCTAGCAAATATTAAAAGAAAGAGAGAATTATCAGTGCATAGCAAACATCATTAAAAACAAAGCAAAGCAGCCGGGCGCGGTGGCCCACACCTATAATCCCAGCACTTTGGGAGGCCGAGGCAGGTGGATCGCCTGAGGTCAGAAGTTCAAAGCCAGCCTGGCCAACACGGTAAAACCCTGTCTCCACTAAAAGCTATGAAACTTAGCTGGGCATAATGGCAGGTACCCGTAATCTCAGCTACTTGGGAGGCTGATGTGGGAGCACTGCTTGAACCTAGGAGGCAGAAGTTGCAGTGAGCTGAGATGGCACCACTGCACTCCAGCCTGGGCAACGTGGCGAGACACTGTCTAAAAATAAAAAGAAAACAAACAACAACAACAAAAAAACAAACGAACATAAAAGGCTTATCTCCCTATCATAGCGTCTCTCAATATCTCTCGTACTGTAGGCAAAACTTCTCCACTTGGCTGTTTCAGCACCATCTTTCCTTTTGCTTTTTCTCCATACCAGAAATGGCCGCCAACACTTTTCCTCTGCTCAGCTGCCAAGCTGGGTCACACCAGGATGGGTGGACGAGAGGCAGCTTCATTTCTCCCAGAGCTCCTCTCTTGAGAATGGACAAGCACAAAGACTCCTAGGAAAGCTAATTCTATCCAAATATTTTTCTGTGGAACGCTGATGAATGCAGTTCTCTGCTTTATAGCAATTATTTAACTTTGCAGCAGTCTTGTGGTTTGGGGAAAATTAACCAAAGTCCAAGCCCCAAGGACAGGCCTTAATTGACAAAACCATGCAATATAATCTCATCTTCTTCCTTTGCTGTGGTCAAGGGATGGGACTGAGCCCCTCACCACATGGCTCTCCCTGTCCGTAATAATTGATTAGTCCAATCTAAATGAACTGCAGGACTTCGCTGTTGTGCTGAATCAAGAGAAGACACTCTTTCTTGCCTCGATGGCGGGTAGGCTGAGGCTGCAGCGGCCTTTTTGCTCTGAGGGAAGCCAGCCTGTGGATGAAGCCACTGCATGGAGGAAGGCAGTCTGGAGACTCACAGGGACACAGGAACCACAACCCCAGAAAAACTGTCCCTGACACCTGCAGCACTGTGGGAGTTACCTTAGCCAAAAAGTTCCTCCTGTCGTTTGAAACGGTTTGAGCTTGGTCTGCTATTTTAGTTTGCAACCAAGGTACTCTTCCTCCTTCCAACCTTGCTGACTCTGGCTTCTGTTTGTTTCTTCTGGCTAGCTGCAGGCACTTCCAGGGACAAGCCATGAAATATGGATTGAGTAAATCCAGTGATTTTGCATACAAGTCAAATGCTCATGTTTGCATTTAAAAGAGGTATTACGCAATGTAAAGATGAAAGGTAAAATTCATGCTGATAATTTGAATTTTATAATTAATGTCACCATCTCGTTGCCTCTTTTTTAAAATGGGATTTTTAAAAATTGCCTCATCCGACAGGATTACATGAACTATCATATGTAGAATGCCTGGCTCTTTGTTTAATGCTTAATCAATGAGCATTTAGTAAATGATTTTCTTTTCTCTTCTCCCTTAAAACAGGAACTGGGCCACACAGCAGGAGGTGAGCAGCAGGCAAGCCAGCATTACCGCCTGAGCTCTGCCTCCTGTTAAATCAGCAGTGGCATCAGATTCCCATAGGGCACGAACTCTATTGTGAACTGCGCATGCAAGGGATCTAGGTTGCACTATCCTTTTGAGAATCTAATGCCTGATGATCTGAGGCGGACCAGTTTCATCTCAAAACCATCCTCTTCACCCGTGGTTTGTGGAAAAATTGTCTTCCACAAAACCAGACACTGGTGCAAAAAAATTAGGGACCCCTGCCTTAAAGGACTAGCCATTTGCAGGGAGTTAAGAGAGATACATATGCATCCTGATGCAAAGAAAAAGATAGGGGAATGAATGCTGCTGTAAGTCAAACTCAGTGGAAAGAATGTGGCCTCTAAGCCGGATGACTGGAGAATGGAATCCAGTGTGAGCTCTTTGAGATTCTTCAAATCCCATCACAAGGACCCTACCCTGTCTCCCTCCCACTGCAGCAAACCTGGCTCCTCTACCGCCTCCTGATCTCCAGGAGCAGGCTGCTGTGTCAGTGGGTGACTGTGCCCAGTCAGTGTTGGTGTGGCCGGAACTGGGAACTCAGAGGGCTATGACTCCACATAGAACCAGCATGGGGCCTGCTCTGGGAAAGAAAGGGTGAGACTCTTCTGCTGGTGAAATAGGTAGAGGATTCCTAAGTAAAGAATGTAAAGATGGCTTTTTTTTAAGATAAACTTTTTGTTATGGAAAGTTTAAATTATATACAAAATAGACACTGGCATATGAATTCCTCTGTACCCATTACCAGCTTCAACAGTTATCAACACCTGGACAGTCTTGTTTTACCCGAGTCCCTACTCACCAGGACATGTTCTATGTTATTTTTGAGACAAATCTGAAACACTATATCACTTTATTAGGAACTATTTCTTTTTTATTTTCTTATTTTTTTGAGACAGAGTCTTGCTCTGTTGCCCAGGCTGGAGTGCAGTGATGCAATCTTGGCTCACCGCAAACTCCACCTCCCAGGTTCAAGCAATTCTCTTGCCTCAGCCTCCCTATTAGCTGAGATTACAGGCACCTGACACCACAGGCAGCTAATTTTTGTGTTTTTGGTAGAGACGGTGTTTCACCATGTTGGCCAGGCTGGTCTCAAACTCCTGACCTCAAGTGATCCACCTGCTTCAGCTTCCCAAAGTGCTGGGATTACAGGTGTGAGCCACCATGCCCAGCCATATTACATTTTCAAGGCTTTCTTAAGAGATGGAGATAGCAGCAGGTGTGCCGTCACCTGCTTTCCTCCTCACCCCCATCTCGGTTACCCAGGAGCACTCTCGCACTGCGTAAGTGTCTGACTCAGCCTAGCGTGGCTGATCACAGAGTTGTGGTTGGGAGCTAATGAATATTCGTTTCATTTCTCCTAGCCCAGAGCACCTGAATTTAAAGAGACCCTGATATCATGGTGGTATTATCAGTCGCCCAGATAGGTATTTATTTAAGGGGTTAAAGAAAAATCTTTGCTTTCTTGTACCTTTTTAAAATGTAGAGTTGAAAAGCTACTCATCTTTATTTCCTATTCCCAGGGAACCTACTTTATAAACTTGAGTGGGGGAGTTTCATGTACTTTTCTGTTTAAAAAAGGTATTACTTTGCCTTGAAATAATTTTTTGAAAAATCGTTTGGGATTTTTTTATAGCTATGATGTATGTACTTCTCATTTCTTAATTTCCTTCTTGAACATGTATCTGTTTTGATCTTTGACTTCCTTTAAACTTACAGTGAGGTAAACGTATTCTCTTACCACTACCTTTGATGCATCCCAAATTATACCTCTTGGAATTGCTTCAGTATTATTCATTTCAAAACGGTTTCTCAACATTTCTTGAATTTCATTTATACAGGTAAAGTCTTTAAGCAAAAGGTTACTTTGGGGCCAGCGCTCACAGAATCCTGAGCTTACTCAGCCTCCTGAGATGATTTCGTTTGGAAGCAACCCAGGAAAGAATTCACGTTGAGAGCTACAAAGCACAGCAAAATGGGCAGAGAATTAAATATGTATCAGAATGCATTTGCACTTAAAAACTAGAGTGGAATGCCTGATTTTTTTCCAAAGGCCTATTAGATTGATATGTTTGTTTATTTCATAATTTAATCTTTCAATTGCAGATTTAATATCCAATTAAAACCCCCCTTTTAAAATAACACTGGCTTCAGAGGAAAATTAGCATGTTAAGAAAAGAAGCGTGCTCATCATTTGAAGTTTGTATAGAGCTCAAGCAACGACAGTCGACCTCACTAAAAAGATGATTTCCAGTAGCCAAGTAGATGATTGGTGAAGTAATTATGTTATTTAGGGCCCTTCTCCAGCGCTGAAAGATGAATCACATTTGCATAGGTAAAAACAAAGACTCAAATGGGAGAAAATAAACCAAAGTTGTTTTGCAGAAACAAAGAAAAATAATGCTCAGTGGTGTCTCTTTCTGAAACATTTTCCTTCTGCTGCCAATCTATGCAGGCTGGAACCCAAATCCTCAGTGGAGCATTGAGTATGAAATCTGGGCATGTCTCTGAGGCTCCAAGTCCCCACAGAGTAGCTGCAGCATCATTGCAGAATCCTGTGTAAAGATTCACTCAGTGATAGGAATGAAGTTTTAAAAGACAATACATTGTACATCTATGATCACGGCAGCATTATTCACACTAGCCAAAACACGGAAGCAACCCAAGTACTCATCAGTGCATAAATGGATAAACAAAATATAATGTGCATACACAATGCACTGTTATTCAGCCCTAAAAAAGAAAGAAACTGTGGCACATGCTACAACATGAATGAACCTTGGGGGTGGTATGCTAAGTGAAATAAACCCATTGCAAAAGACAAATACTGGGCAATTTCACTTAAATGAGGTGCCTAGAGTAGTCAAATTCATTGAGACAGAAAGTACAGTGATTGTCAGGGGCTGGAGGGAGGGGGAATGATGAGTTACTGTTTAATGGGTACAAAGTTTCCTTTCTGCAAGATCAAAAGAGTTCTGGGGAGGGACGGTGGTGATGGTTGCACAATAATGTGGATGTACTTAATGCTGCTGAACTGTTCCAAATGGCTACCATGATAAAGTCTATGCTATATTTATTTTACAATTTTTAAAAATTGTTTAAAATGACAATTAAAATGATAGGATTTGGACCAGGCACAGTGACTCACACCTATAATCCCAGCACTTTAGGAGGCTGAAGTGGGCGAATCACCAGAGGTCAGGAGTTCAAGACAAGGCTGGCCAACATGATGAAACTCCATCTCTACTAAAAATACAAAAATTAGCCAGGCCTGGTGGTGTGCACCTGTAATCCCAGCTACTAGGGAGGCTAAGGCAGAAGAATCATGAACCCAGGAGGTGGAGGTTGCAGTGAGCCAAGATCACGCCACTGCACTCCAGTCTGGGTGACAGAGCGAGATTCTGTCTCAAAAAAAAAAAAAATGGTAGGACTTAAATGAATGGACAGCCCCTCTAAGGTGTCATTGAGAAACACCACACATGTAGAGGTTCCCCAAAACACCTATACACCCCACATATTTCCCTTCCAGCTGTGTTGGCAGACATTCCCAGCATCTCTTATATTGCTTGAAGTCAGGAGCAGCTTTAAGGGGGCACAAGCAGTGCAGCTGCAGATGGCCCCACATCTGAGTCTAGGGCTCTGTGGTTGTGGTCACCACCTTGAACTTCTTAATCATTTTATTTGCAAATTCGTATTCTGTAAGTGAAATCCAGTGAGACAATGGAGCATACATTGGGGTCCTCAGCTGATGCATGGTCCAGCCTCCTGCTGCCTCCCCACTTCCCCTGGGATACTTCTCAGCACCCATCTCTTGCCATAGCCCAGAGACCCAAGGCTGCCCTTGGACCCCAGCAGGCTGGCAGCTCTACACTGCGCCGGGCGGAGGAGTGTGCTGTGGGCTCAGTGGGGGCAAGTCTCTTGCCTACCCCAATCCAGGCACATAGCTGTCCTGGTGCAGAGGTTGCAATACTCTTGGAAGTCGTCTGTGCTTGTGAAGCTGACTCTGTGGGACTTTCCTGCCCTTGACCTGGAAATGGCTGGTTGGTGCAGCAGCTGATGGGAAGAAGGAATGGGACAGACATTAAGCCCCATGTGCCCTGAATTGTGAGAGAGAGCCAGGGCCCTTTCTTGAGGGTGTGCATTTGCCCTGCTAGTATCCCTGTGCCTGAGGGAGCGCTTGTCCAGGCCCACTCCACCACTGGGAGAGCCTCTCTCCCTCCTTCCAACCTTGCAACTCTGGCTTGTGTTTGTTTCTTCTGGCTAGCTGCAGGGACCTCCAGGGACAAGCCACGAACTATGAATTGAGTAAATTCAGTAATCCTGCATACAAGTCAAATGCTCATATTTGCATTTAAAAGAGGTATTACACAATGCAAAGAAGAAACGTAAAATCCATGCTAATAATTTGAATTTCAATTTTTCTTTACTTATAATGACATTAAAAGGCAAATAAAAAAACAACATGACAAATGAAGAGAAAAGCCGCAGAAGGTAGGAAAAAGCTTTGTATTTTAGTACTTTCAATAGCACTTCTTTCCTGATTTTTGAACATTTTGCACCATGCCTCAAAAATTATGTCACTGGTCCCGTTTTGGGGTTAGCATTATCTCTAGAAGATGCATTAGGATACCAGTGTGTTCTCTTAAGGCAGGAGTCAGCAAACCTTTTCCATAAAGGGCCACAGATAGTACTTGAGCATTGCAGATTTTGCTAGTCACACAGACTTTATCATGACTACTCAACTCTCCCATTAGAGTGCAAAAACAGCCCTGGACATTATGTAAATGCCAGGGCATAGCTATGTTTCAATAAAACTTTATTTATAAATAGATGGGACCATGGGCCATCATTTGCCAACTTCTGTTTTAAGGGGAAGAAAGACCATCCATGTCTCCTCTCAACTCCATTACCAACTCAGCAAGGGTCCATTTCAGAAAGTAGGCAAAAGACTCCAATAGGAGATGAAGATCAATCCTCACTTAAAAGTTTTGTTTTAGCAAGAATAACCTGGAAAACTCTGAAAAAGAAGAGCATATTTTGGAGCATCCGTAATTCAACCAGTGTGGTATTGCCACAGGACTAGACAGGAGGAACAATGAACAGAAATAGGCCCAATTACATGTGGAACTTTATACATACATGATAAGGTGCCATTGCATATCAAGAAGGAAAAGCTGGACTTTTTAGTAAGTGATGTTGGGTTAACTGAAAGGTCATATAGAAAAGATAAAGTTGGATTTTTTCTTCACTCAGTCACAGTAAGAAAAATTTCAAATGGGTCAGAAATTTAGAGGTAAATACAAACAAAACCATATACATATTAAAATAAAATATGGATGAATTCTCCTATAACATGGGAATGGGAAAAAACATCCTAACCATGACTCAAAATTCAGATGAAATAAGGAAAAGATGGAGAAATCACTACTTATCAATTTAAAATAATGAAACACTTTGTATGGTGAGAAGCAAAATAAACAAAGTAAAAAAGAAAGAAAATGAATGACAAACTAAAATGTTTTGCAATAAATTTAAAACATAAGCTGGATTAAGTAAATGCTCCATAATCCTGGATTTGAATTAGCAGTATCAGCAAGAACTCAAAATATATTTTATCTTTAAAATACAAGCTACAGACCAGAGAAAATATGTGCCAAAGACATATTTGATAAAGGACTGTTATTTAAAATATACAAAGAACTCTTAAAACTCGACGATAAAAAACAACCCCAATTAAACAATGGACCAAAGACCTAAGCAGACACCTCACCAAAGAAGATACACAGATGGCAAATGAGCATATGGAAAGATACTCCCCATTGTATTCATCAGGGAATCGCAAATTAAAGCAACAATGAAATACTACTATACACCTATTAGAACGGCCAAAATCCTAACACCGATAATACCAAAGGCTGGTCAAAATGTGGTGCAACAGAAGTTCCCAACAGGATCTTTGCATTCCCTGCTGGTGGGAATGCAAAATGGTACAGCCCGTTTGGAAGACAGTTTGGCAGTTTTTAACAAAGCTAAACATACTCTTACCAATCTCTGTCCCTTCTGCTCAATTTTTCTTTAAAACTGCTCAAAAAAAAAACCACTCTTTTTAAAAATTAAAAAATAGATTGTAAAAATGCATATTTACTCTGAAAAGGCCCAGAAATAAAAACTCTGTACCACTGAATATTCCTAGCTTCCAGATTGTGGTCTTTAAATGCCATTTTCACTAAAAGGAACTAGGGGAAAAACTGATTTCTCCAGGAGAAAAAGCTAATTCCAGGTCTAGGGTAGGAACTGTACAAGATGAGCATGGGGCATCTTGTTATATCAGACAGCACGCGAGTCATCAAAGACCACTAGAGCCAGGTCAAAAGAACTCAGGAGCCAACTTGCAGAGGCTCCCCAGTGCCAAAAGTGGAATCATATGGCCATCAACAAGGGGGAAGAAAACTGCAGTGGATTGAAACACATCAAATATATTTAAATCCACGGGTCCAAAATATGACTTGAAAAAGGAACTCATTGATCACATTTAATGGATCAACAAACAATTAGGGAACCAGCGAACAACTTTAAACCAAACGTTTATCTTGCCTTTTCTACATGAATTACATCTCAGCATCTTGGGATCACTAAACTGTTGATAAAATCTTCGAATTTAGAAAATGCGAGTTAATAAATGAAGAGGGAATAATCGAATCAGGAGTGATCATCAGTGGCCACTGACGTTGCCGAAAGGGAGACAAAAAGTCCTTATGTGCCTCTTGTGGGAGGTACACATTATTGTCTTTAAAGTCTTGCAATAACGTTGAACCTGAGTCTGATTGAGATTTCATTCTAGATCAAAAAACCAATTTAAAGAAAATACAGTGGATAAAATAACATTTTAAGTATCATCATAAAGATGCAGTCAGCAAAATCTTGACTATAGAACAAATACTACAGGACAATGAACCCCTTTCCTCAAAGACTAAATTGCAAGGAAAGAAGAGAGAGATTGAAAGAGGGAGAAGAGGAAGAAAAGAAGAAGGAGACATTCTTAAAAATTAAAACAGTTAAGCAACATACCAGCCTTTATAAGCTGTTGAGCTTATTTGATTTAGGCTTCCAAAAAATGAGCTATAAAAAACCACTGGGCCGGGTGCAGTGGCTCATACCTGTGATCCCAACACTTTGGGCAGCTGAGGTGAAGGGATCTCTTGAGCTCCAGAGTTTGAGGCTGGCCCGGGCAACATAGTGAGACCCTGTTTCTACAAAAAATAAAAAAATTTGCCAGGTATGGCAGTGTGCAGCTACTTGTGAGACTGAGGTAGGAGGATCGTTTGTGTCCAGAAGGTTAAGGCTGCAGCAAGCTGTGATCATGGCAGTGCACTTCAGCCTGAGCCACAGAACAAGACCTTGTCTCAAAAAAAAAAAAAATTGATAAGACAATTGAGGAAATTGGAACACTGGACAGTTAGTAATATTAAGCAATTGTTATTAATTTCATTTCATTGTAAAGATAGCATTTTTGTTACATTTTAAAACAATTCTTTTATCTTAGAAATATACACGATATTTGTGTAATATTGTCATATCTTAGATTTGCTTCCAAATCTACATGAAAGGAGAAGAGGTAGGGAAATAATGTGAAACAAGAGTGGTCCAGAGTTGATCATTCTTGGATCTGTTATGGATATGTGTAAATCCATTGTATCATTTTCTCTACTTTTGTATATGTTTCCATGATAAGACACTTTTTTTTAAAGTTTTGTTTCATTTTGTGAAGAAATGGCTTTCAGTAGCTTGGGTTGTTTGCCTACAGCAAAAGCATGCAACAAGCACTTAATAAGCACCTACGACATACATAGCTTAGGGATACCACCTGGATACTTCAATAGGTCAAAGGACACGAAGTAGCAGAGACATGGCACAAACAAGCCTAGAGATCTGATGTTCAACATGAGTGCTACAGGTAATAATGCTGTGTTGTATTTTATTTGTGATTTCTGCTGCTGTTGCCATAATCCCATGCACGCACGCGCAAACACACACACACACACACACACACACACAATGGGTAACTGTGAGATGATAAATATGATAACTTGCTTCACTATAGTAACCATTTTACTCTCTATATGTATCCCATGATATCATGTTAAATACCTTTACTATGCATAATAAAATTTATTTTTAAAAAATAGTTCAGGTAAAAGAGAATGTAGAATTATTGTGGTGGCAGGGGAAAAATGGAAAAGAGGGGATGTTTATTAGGAAAAAATGCAAGCCACTGTGAAATCTTTGCAGGCTCCAACAAAGAAACATTCAGATGTGTTTCCTTTAATGTCCTTGGATGGACCTATGAAAAAGCCAATTGTCTAAAAAGACAATAGATTTCTCTATTTGAATGGAAGTTTAAGTTCTTTGAGTTCTATTAGAATTAAATAGCTTGAGAATTTACATTTTTAAAATTCATTTATGATCAGAAACGAAACATTCTATTACAGTTTACAAGGTCTGCACTATTATCTATAAAATAATGATAACCAAATTCCTTGCAGAATAATTCACAATGCTCCATATAGCTGCTGCTGCCACAGAGCAGTCTTGACCTTTATCTTGCTATCTATTTATTCTACTCCTGCTGTCCACCAGCAGCCCATGCTGGGCTTGAGGCTTGAGGTGGTTGCTTATGAGGACACAGGAAGAGCCCACACTCAAGTCAAGTGGCTTCAAGGCACAGGGGTCTGTCAATGTATGGAAAGACTGTGTGTGGAGCTGGAAAACCATCTGGAACCAGAACAGCTCCCAGAAGTAACAAGATCCTCGGTGTCTCTCCACCTGACCCTGTTTGCTCTGCGTGGAGGCTCTCTTCCTCACTCACCTGACCCTCCTCTCCTTTCCCTGGGCTCTGTCCAGTCTTATCTTGCACAAGGCCCCTTCAGATCCAGTTCTATCTCATGCCTTCACAGTTCCACCATGGTGGTGTTTAGTTTCAGTTACTGAGTGAAGAAATACCATTGGTCCAGCCTGTCTTCCATGGTCATTGCACAGCCTAAGGATTGCCCCTGGTCAAAGGCCTATGCGTGTCCCTTCAGCTGTGGCCTAGGGAGGAGGTAAGCTGAGTCACATAGCATAAAACATGGCTGCCTGTCACTACCCCCTGAGCAGGGCCTGTGGATGGGGCAGAGTCTCTTAGAAGGGGCCATGAGAAGACCATTACTGTGTAGATTTCTAATATATCCTGCCAGCTCTGAGCCAACTGCTACTCATTTTGATATGAGTCTCAAAACCAATTTGGGCCTCCATTTACCAAAGCCCAAATTCTAACTTATCTCAAGTGAAGATTTCGGGTTTGGCACCTTACTCAGTGCAACTCACCAGGAAATAAGCTTGGGTCCCAGGAATAAAAATATTTTCAACTCTTGCCACCCTCTCAGCTCCTCGGAAGACACAAACAGAACCGGTTGTCATCCTGGCCACTAGGGAAAATGCTTAGGGTGAAAGGGTAAGTTTTGTTACTGCTGACATTTACCAGTGCTGAAGCTACCAATAATTATATGACTAGCAGTTGTGTGCCAAACATTTGTGATATGATAGGCAGTGTGCCTGGGGCTCTTACATAGGCCACCACATTTAATCCTCCCAACAACAATAGGTCTCTCTCTACTCGACAGATGAGTAAACTGAGGCTTAGAGAGGCTGAGTAGTTTGTCTAAAGTCACACAGCTATAAAGTGGCACATCTAGAATCTGAATCCTGAACTGATTCCTTAATCAACACGTTATGTTTTCCTGTGCACTGGAGTCTATCATTGCTGCCCTATGGTCTCTGGTCGTGTCACTTAACTCCATTGGCCCTCATCGTATCTTCAATAGAAAGGACCCAACTTTTAATCACTGAAATATTTTTCCCAACTTGTTTGGACATGGTTAGGTGCTCAAGCTGCAGTCTCAGAGTGACCTGACTCATTCTGGGAACAAATGCCCCCGATTTAGCAAACTCATTCAATGCCTACATTTTCTGATGAGGGGGTCTTGGCCTGCACAGCATGCAAATGCATTTCAAAATGAACTCATTTATGATTGCTTTAAGAAAAACTCCAACATAATGAGTTTCTGTGGCCTTGCTTACGAAAAGGGAACTTTTAGACTCTGCAATTACCCAACGCAGTAAAGCAGCAAAGAAAGCTAGCATGTTAAATAATAATTGCAAATGTTATATCAATGAGAGTGGTTTGATTGAATTTATTAGATATGTGTTGCCGGCATTTTAAGATATAAAGCATTTATCACAAAATGATGATTTCTTCACTTAAGCTCCTTAGGAAATCACACATCAATTCACACATAATTACAGAGGAATTTCTGCTGCTCCTCACAAATCATTACCATGTTAGCTGAAGTCGAATTGGTTGTTCCATGATTTGGAAAGTTGTGTTCTCAACAGGAACCTATAGAGAGAAGAGCTACACCTCCTGGGGTCCCCATATCCTTGAATCAGTCAGAGGAAAGAGTGGCCTAAGGACTTCACTACAAAACGCTAGGACTAGTCCCAGGCAAGAGTTGAGGCTTTCTCTCCATCAGAATCTCATCATGTGGCTCACCCTGCTTCTCATACTTAATGATGAGTTAAGAGTCTAGAGATATTACTTGCACTTGGACAAAACCCCAATAGACCACTATTTGAGAGAAAACTGGAAGGAGAAAAGAGTAAAGAGAAAAACAAAAAGTGAAGGGGGCGTAAATATAAGTGCATTCAATGTGGGTGTTATTGATAGTTAATGAGCAAGATACAAGGCTGTCAAGTGGTCATGAACAAACCAAGAGAAAGAACGGTCTTTTGATCTCCTATACTTGGCAAGTAATGGCTTCAGATTTTCTTCATATGTATCTTGCAAAATGTATACTTACTGGCCAATCAAAAGTGGCCTTCCTTGCAAGACTGACTCTCATCTTTCTTTCCTTTCCCCATAAACAGATAAATTAAATATACAAGGAAGTCATAGGAGAGACAGTGTGGGAGGCAGAATAAGAAAAATGACATATGAGAGCAATGACTGGTTATTAGAAGTAAAGAAAAATGGAGTGTTAGCTAGCATGAATCATTGGTCCATTTCCTTAATATATAAAGAGCTCTTAAGAATCAATAAGAAAAAAAGGCCAACAACTCATAGAAAAATGGACAAAGACCATGAAAAAGTAACTGACAGAGAAAGAAATACAAATGACTTTCCAGCACAGGTAAGATACTCAATCTCATTTAAAATTAAATAACTGCAAGTTAAAACAACAATAAGCTACAACTTTTAACCTATCAAGTTGGTAAAAATCAAAAAAGTTAGATAATATACCATGTTAGTAAGGAAACATTCTTACATAGTTGGTGAAGTTTCACATGCAACAATTTCTCTGGGGAGTAAAATTTGTCCGTGCATATTAAACTTTTAAATAAATATATCCTTTGACCCAACAAGTCCACTTCTACAAATGTATTCCATAGCTATATTTACACATCTTGGACAATTTACACCAGCGGGGGTGGGGAGGGCAGGGGATATTTATTGTAGTATTACAATAGCAAAAGAATGGAAAAACCTGAATTATCCAATAATTAGGAAATAAAAAATGCCATGTAACAATTAATAAAAGAGTCAGATAGGTTTATTTGTATGTATTGAGAAATAACCTCCCAGAACTATAACAAAGTTTTAGAAAAGGAAGAAAAGTGTATAATATACTAACCTTTATATAAAAGCAAAAGGATGTAGATGTATATGTATACGTATGAATATAGAACATATTCATATATAAAATATATGAAAATGGAAAGAACCCTTTTCCTATGGAGAACTGGTAATAGAATTTATCATTGCCCATGCCAGACCAGCATTAGAAATTATGGAATTTATTTAATACAATTCTGAAGGCTTTTCATATCTCTCTATTGGACAAATAATCTTTGAAATTTAAACTCTGTGTGTGTGTGTACGTACACATGCATTTGTATGCTTATAAATAGCATATTTCTGGAATAACACTAAAGAAAGTGTGGCAGTCTCTGGGAAACAAGGGGGTCGGCAGCCTTGGAATCAGACATGTTTTTACTGTAATTTAATTCATAGTATTAGGCTTTTTCTTAAAACCAAGTTCCTATATTACATTTTTAAATCAAAAACCAGACGTATAGTCGGGGTGGAGGGCTTTTTGTGATATAAATAGAAATGAGGTCTATGAGAAAGTCACAAGTTCAGTTCTTGGGAGCAGAGAAGCATCACCTTGAGAAGAAAGATGTCAGATGGAGGAGGCAACCCTGACGCTGGACATTACCCATCGTCACTGGACGCTTGTGAGTTTCTATTAGTCTGTTTCTAAAACAGGGAAAGTGGTGGAGGAGAATACACTCTCAGCACCCGCCTCCCCTGCCTCTCAGGAGATGTTTTAAGGGCGATGGAACTATTATATGATGTACCTCCTAATGGCTTTTTTACAGTATGTCTTCTCAGGAAAGATGTAAAAGATAAATGACAGACATCAGTACAAAAATTCCCCTTCAGAGAGCAAACCACCCTTTGGAGGGAAAGTGCTTTGGAAAGCAAGCGAACTTTTTCTGAGAATTAATGCAAGTCAAAAATCTTCAAAGAAAGAGTTTAATTGAAAACTCAAGGCCTTTTCCTATAGATGGTTCTGGGAGCTGACATTTCTCTCCAGCTTGCCTTGGGCTTTATAAGACATTTGGTGTCCTGGATCCCATATCTCCACCAGGAGCACAGAGCCAGTGGTTTAGAGAGCATGGCCATTTGTCCTGGGTCCCACTGGGAAGTCACAGACAAAATACCCTGAAGCCCCCAAGCCCTTCAGTGCTCTGAAAGTTTGCTGTGAATTAGAACATCCCATTCCTCCTCCTGGGTACCAGAACTTGAGTCTCCCTCCAGCATCCTGGAAGTACTCAAGGTCATGAGTGATTTTACCTCAGTTCCAAAGGGAATGAATGCTGACTAGTGCTTGCCATTTCAGAGTGGCAGAAGGCTAGTTAAGAAACAGAACCAAAGTTTTTTTAAAAAAATTGTGCTGACACCAGGCAGTTCAGAGCATTTTCTCATGAATGAGCTTTGCATAATGAGCTCAGAATGCTGCTAGCCTAGGCTCTGAACTGCTCAAACCCAAAACTTGCCAGCCTAATAGCCAATAAAAACAAACCAAGACAGAAGGAGAATAAAACCCCAGTATCTTCTTGAAGGATTAGCTAAAGAATTATACTTTTTTTTGTGTGTGTATGCTCAAATCTCCAGACAAGTGAGAGAGTAGGAAAGAGATTCTCTTGTTAAGAATGAAACGGGGAAGAGAGTTCACCTCTCCTTTCAGGTGTGGAAGGAGAAAAGCAATGAATAGAAAGTGAAATGGTTTTCTCCTTTTTGGGAAAGAATAGTTTTAACCTTCAAGTAACTGCAGAGGTTGTTGGAGCTTATACAAGGAAACTCTTCAGAAAGACAGAAACATGAATCATGGGTCGTTTTATCTCCACTTTAAAGCACTCGAACATTCAAATTCCCTAAAGAAAAGAGAACGGGTGGTGCAAATGATCCAATCTACTGGATTTATTAATATCCCCAGCGCCAGCCTAGGAGGTTCCTTCGTTTCAGCTGGTGACACCAGCAGTGTTTCTTCCTGAGATTGAGTCACAGTTCCCCCAGTCATGGGGTTGAGGTCAGTGGAGAGGGGAAGCAGGAGCCATTCTGGGTGTGCTTTTATTTTTAATATACTAGTGAGAAGTCGGCAGGACCCGGTTACAGGAAGTCACGTGCTGGAACAGAGCTGCTTGATGCCGGGAGTTTGACGAATGTCTAAAGAATGTTCTGTTAACAATATGAAGCCTCCAGATGGCAAACTGGGAAGGAGCAATCCAGCTAAGTGCATTTAGAAAGGCCGTGTGCAGTTGCCCAGTGCAGTACCAGGTCAGTGAAGAAATGGGAGTGGATGGGAAGTGGCTGGCTCGCGTAGGTGATATATGAAGGATTATGGGGCAGAAGTCTTATGATAGGAATTTATTTTCTCTGGGAAAGGGCTGATGCATTTCCTTTTCCAGCAACATACATCAGGGCCTGACATTTATTTGACATTTTCCCATCAGATATTCATGAACACATCGCCTGAGCTGAACATTGTGTTTGCAATCGTATGGCAAATGCGATGGACGAGGCCCCTTCCTGCGGGCAGCTTGCTGGCCGGGGGATGGTACCCACAAGAAAGAGGTGACTGCATATTGCGTGGTGAGGACTACAAGGAGGAGGAGCACTGATGTCTGGGGCCATAAGAAAGGTATTTGAATGTCAAAAAGGGATCTTGGAAGAAGAAGAAGTCGGCTCTAGCAATACAAAGCGGGAAGGGGCCCAGGTAGAGAAGGCAGGATGTGCAAGGACCAGCAGCAAGGGACAGAAACAGAGGCCCCTCCATTCCCTTGCCTTGTCTTTCTCTCTCCCCTCACTCCTTTCAAATCTTGACTCCACACCCTTCAGAACTCACCCTCCTCTCTGCCCCGCTCCTCTCTGCCTCTACCATGCCCTGTCGACTCCTTGCCCAGCAGGTCCAGCTGCAGGCTGCCCCCATCCCGCACCAGATCTGATGCCAGCCCCAGGCTCAGTCCTGGTTGCAGCCCTGGCTTTTTGATCTCCAGCCTCGGCTACTACTGAAAGCTTTCTCCCTCTACTTGACGTTCTCTCTCCTCTTTCTCCTTCTTCTCCTCTCCTTCTCCCTCTCCCTCCCAATGAAAAAGATGAAGAGGATTGTGAGGGGCAGGTAACTAGAAAGGGGCGGGCGAAAGGCAGCCCATGAATTATTTATACCAGGAGCAGAAGCAAACACAAAAAATCCTTAACTTCAAACCAGTCCTTCACAGAGAAAGTGAAGTGCAATTTCATCTTGCCTCACCTCATCTCAAGTGCTCGTGGGTGAGACCAAGGAGCTAACAGAAGAGGAGAATTGTCTAATTTGTCTGCATACTAGCAAATATCCATTTTGAACGCTTTTCATTAAATTACCTAAATACTTTTATTTTCCATTATGGGTGCTTGGACACGTGATCTTTTCAACAAAACCTTAGTGGACTTTAATTATGGTTTTATACCTTCATATCTTTCTATTTCCATAGCACCTAACCTACTTGTTAAATTATTTTTGAATGAATGAATGGCTTAAATTATTTTTGGGTTGAACTTAAACTTGCTTAAAGGCAAAACCTAAAAAGAAAACCTGTCTCATCTAGGCAAGATTAATGTAGTTTATAGAAATCACAAATGGTTTTTGTTACCCAGGAAATAGAAAAAGGGTGAGCCTCAACTTTTCTAACTGGCAGCTCATCAGATCAATACTCAGCTATTCACTAAGAACAGCCAAATAATGTCAATAAAGCAAACTCTGCCTAAAGGTGTTTTGTCTGTTAAAACTCTCCAAGATTGTATTTATGTGTCAGAAACGGTGGTGGGAGAGAAGAAGAGAAACACTTTCTGGAGCCAGAGTCTGAGTTGATCACGTGGGACCGTCTTGCTGCTCGTTGTTGGGACTTCACCCCTCCCTCTGCCTCCTGCCTAAATGCCTAGCACTTTGCACAGATTTGCAAGTCAACCCACCAGATCCTCCCCACAGCCTAATTGGCTAAGATGTGTATTTAATAGAATTTGGATCTGGGACTTCATCCAAAATCATCATCAGAAGGACCAAAAAAATCCTATTAGGACATTCACACTCAAGATACAAGCCCATGACAAGGGTCCCAAGACTCCCAGCAATTTCATATTTGAGAATTCAGTGTCTCAAATGGTTGTTGGTAGGAGGCTATCCTTGTTTGGTCGCTTGTTTATTTTTCCTTTCCATACTTTTCCCAAAAGCTAAGAGATCATACAGGAAACTTGTATATTGTGAGACTCTTAGGAACCCCCAAATTCATAATCTCCCCTCGGAAACCCAAAGACCAGTAGGCAACAACAATGCAGACTGAAGATGTGGATGCCAGGTGTCAAAGATGGCTCCCTCACCAGCCAGAGGACGTTTGTCCACATGAATGCCTGAGTGACGTTCAGTTTTGTACCACTGCAAACTCTGCATGCAATGGACTTAGGATCGGGAAAGAAAAAGAAAACATAACTATGAAAGTGAGAATGTTAAATCTGCGGTACCAACAGTCTGCCATGAAATAATCTCATAGAGGATGTGCTTCACAGTTGAAAGCAACCTCACCTCATTGTCCTGATGATAATGGGACAGAGACTGAGAAAAACATCTGGACAAGTCTGCAAGGAACAAAGGTCTTTCATTGCCTACAACATTACAGCAAGAGGCCACACCATCAGGGTGAGACAAACCAAGCACACTCCTGCCTTTCTCTGTAAGATACAATCATCTCTGAAAGATGGCATTGGATCCTTTTCCGGGGATGGAGGGCAGTTAAAGATACCCAGAGACGGAAGGGGTGCGCACCAGAAGTGGCACCCGCAGGAAGTGCCTGTGACCTTGCTGAAAGAATAGCTGGGTGCTCACAACTGCTCAAAGCTTGGCAAAGTTTCCTGGGACTGCAAGAAGGTTCTCCACTGAGGAGGTAGAATGTGCCTCCCAGCTGGAGGGGACAGCTGGGTGGAGAGTGTGAAGAGCACAGTATTCGAGAGCAACTTGTCATTGTACCCTTGCCTCTTTGTTCCCCCCCACCCCCGCCCCCACCCTATCAGCTCACTGCTCACTGCTGATGACGCAGAGCTTCTCTGATCTTGCAAATGAGATGAGAACTAGGGAGTGTGGAAGGAAGGAAGAAATGTGGCTTCTTCGAGCTTGTCCTCCATGTCCCCACCACGCAGGGTCATCAAGAAGCTTACTTTAGCTTCTTGTTTCATCCATTTATATATATAGCTGGGCGAGGTGGCTCATGCCTGTAATCCCAGCACTTCAGGAAGCCGAGGTGGGAAGATCACTTGAGGCCAAGAGTTCAAGACTAGCCTGGGTGGGCAACATAGCGAGACCTCGTCTCTACTCAAAAAATAATAACTAATTAATTTAAAAAAAACAAACAAAAAAGCATGTTTCCTCTGGATTCTGCTGCATTCCCACTGATGTAACTAGTTGGGGTCTCACCAGACACATGGTTTTCCTCAAAGGGACTCCACGACACCACATCTCACACAGGGTAGAGCTGAGCAATGTAGTGTGTATCACCAGGGCCCAAACAGGCCCCAGGCTCTCAGGGTTCCCGGGTGAGGCCACCAGTGCAGCCAGGCCAGGCTAGCTTCCTGCAGGGTATGGGGCTGGGGGAAGCTGGCCCTCCTCTGAACGTCAGAGCCTCAGGGAGGCGGCCACAGATGTGTCCTCTTTACTGCCTCCTCCTTGGTTCATCAAGCAGCTCTTCTCCCAAATATAACCTTCAGCAAAGACAGCGCCTCCCCAGCTCAGGACACAGGAACAAGTCATTCATCTGCCAGCCAGGACACAGCGGCCCCGGGACCCAGCCAGCGAGCTTGTCAGTAGAAATTACTCAGCCTGGCAGTCTCTCTATCCCCGCTCGCATGCCCAGAAGCAGAGCCTGTCTGCAGAGGCAGCATCTGATCTCCCTGGGGCTGCAGCCGATGCAGTGTAGAATCCAGCTCCCTCGGCCAGAGAGGGGTGCCTGCATCTTGGCCTGACCTCCAGCTGCTGCCCCAGTTTCCCAAGGCCTGCTTCTCCCTTTCCATCTGAATCTGGAAGAGCAAGCCAACGGGCCCATGTTATCCCACACCCCGCAAAAGTGGAGTTCCCGTTGGCAGTGACCCCCTTGAATATGTCCAGGGTGCTCCCAAGCTAGTGCGAAAGAGAAGAGGTCACTTCAACTCCCCCCCGCCCCGCCCCAGGTATTCCAGGAGGCTTCTAACAGAGGGCCTTCTGGTTACCTTCATGTACCAGCACCTGGGCGCTCACCGTACCCGGCTCATATCACAGACAGCTGTGAGCAGCCATGAGGACCAGCGCTTTCAGGGGAAGGGGAATAAAGAAGTGAAGGTCAAAAGAAACCAAAAGAAGAAAAAAGAAACCAAATTTAAATACAGAACAACATATAAACATATGTGTGAATTTATAATTATAAATCAATCAATGCAGGTAAAGGCGGTTGGTGAGTGGTCTGTTTGACAGACCCATTCACTTAGTCAACAACAGTTATTGACCTTATTGTGTGCCAGGTCCTGTTCTGATTGCCCCACCTCCACCCCCACATGGGATGGCAGAGGCCAGGGCCCATGGTGGGCACTTCTGGGAGGCTCTGTGACTGGAGCTCCAGTAGCAACTGCCTCCCTCCATTCTCCAGAGGAGAAAGTGCAGCTGGAATCCCGTGTGGATATTCGTCACCTATAAAGGCCATGATGGTCACAGGTAGAAGGCAGAGTGACCTGCTCCGGACCTGAGGCTCGGGAAGAACCATGAAACTGGCCCCATCCCCCCTCGGCTCCAGGAAACCTGCCCAGTTCAGGCTCCTCCACCAGCTGTCAAATTCGCCCAGACCCAACACGGCCAGAGACAAAGCATTCCCTCCAAGCTAGAGTCTGTACAAAGAGGGTAACTTAAAGCAGTATTGTGAGAAAATATTGTGAGGGTAACTTAAAGCAGTATTGTTTCATCCATTTATATATAGGGATGAAAATGCAAGGATTTAATAATTCAGTGTCATCTTCTGACATAATCAGGTATTTTTACGGGGCAGTCTGTGCTGCTGACCATAAGGAACATCAACTGATTTTATAGATATTCAAAGGGTGGATGTAAAACAGCCATTAACCATCATTTTCTTTTATTAACAAAAATAAAATAAAGCCTTAGGTATGTACTGTCTGTTATACTCAGCTTTCATTGATATACCCGCCTCTTTTAACTCCAGCCCACCCCACCTAGCTACACAGAACTTACAGACAGATCTTGGAGGATCTACCCTATCCCTATTCTGGCTTGGGCCAGAAAAAGACACTCAAGAGTGAAGAGGAGGAGGAGGAGGAGGAGGATGAGGAGGAGGAAGACAGTTATAGAGACAGTGATGGATGGTGGTGGTAAGGGGGTGATGGTGGTGATGGTGTAATGGAAGTCAGTAAGGTAAATCAATTACAACAATTGGACATTTTAATCTTTTAAAACAATATTCTATAGATAGTTTTAAGCATTCCACCAGTTAGCCTCAGTCTTTCCACATTTTTCTCTCTATGAAGAAAACCAATCCCATAAAGGTCAGATCACAAAGATAAATTATTTTCTATCTCCAGGTGCCAGAGTTATTTTAGGATTTAGACTAAGACTCGCTCTGCTCCACACAGAGGAGATCAGCCCCTCCTTCTTCAAGGCATCACCCAGAAAAGCAACTTCCAGCTTATCGCAACGTTTACTATATTCTTTTTGTTAAAGACACTCTCCTAACGATCTTGGCATTTCTTCTGCTCTTTCTTCTGACCCCTCTGATATTAAGTCACTAAGACCACAAAGCAAATAAATTCAAAAGGGAAAGGGATAAACAAAGCTAGAAGAATCTAAGGATTACGCCTTTGTTGCTTTACACCATTGATAAAAGAACTCCCACATTTGTTCATGCATCATTCATTACTCATTCATTCACAAGCATTTATTCCTAGCACTCTGTACTAGGCCCAAGTGAAAAATAGGAAACTAACAATTCCCATCCTTCCCTTAAGGATCTTAGGCTCCAGAAAATACAATAAAGAAAATATTCCAACTTGGAAGAGTAGCCAGGGCTGGGAGGATTCTACACCCTCAAGGAATATAGAAAAGAAAGATGAAGCTGCTTTTGAAATAAGACTGCCCGAATGCCATGTGCTCATCTTTGTAAGATCTCCCTTAAAAAGACTACAGGTCTCAATAACAACAAAGAAGGCTGTTTCTCCAAGTGGGCCCATGAACTAATGGTACTGTACCACCAACAATTATTAAAAAGGCAGGTTCTTTTTTTTTTTTTTTTTTTTCTGCTCTTGTAGCCCAGGCAGGAGGGCAATTGTGCAATCACAGCTTGCCACAACCTCCGCCTCCTGGCTTCAAGTGATTCTCCTGCCTCAACCACCTGAGTAGCTGGGAATACAGGCAAGCACCACCACCCCCAGCTAATTTTGTATTTTCAGTAGAGATGGGGTTTCTCCATGTTGGTCAGGCTGGTCTCAAACTTTCAACCTCAGGTGATCCACCCACCTCAGCCTCCCAAAGTACTGAGATTACAGGCATGAGCCACCACCCCTAGAAAAAGGCAGGTTCTATAGTGCTACCATGGGCCTATTAAATCAGGATTTCTGCAGGGGCTGGGAGAGGAATCAGAGAATCTGCTTTGCTAGCATGTCCTCCTAGGGATTTTGATGCACACAGAATCACTAAGCAAAATATAAGGAAAGGTATTGAAAAACTGTGATTAGGAGAGAGATCCAAGATGGCCGATTAACAACAGCTCAGGATTGTAGTTCCCAGTGAAAGTGCAGAGAGCAAGTGGACGCCGCACTTTCAGACGAATTTTTGTTGCCCACAGACTGGGAGATTCCCGGCGGAGGAGCCACACAGGTCGCCAGCACTACTTTTTTGGCCAGCGCGGCGCTTCTCAGTGCGGAGTATATGCGGCGGGATGCCCTTTGAGTCGGGCTCCGCTGGTCCCATCCCCACAAGGAAAACAGCAATTGGAAGCGCTGAGGACTGAGAGTTTCTCAGTAAGCACAGCTGAACCGGGAAGGTCCAGCTCTGTGGGGAAGGGGCGTCCGCCAAAGGAAAACTAAGAAACGGAAAAAAACTTCATCACCAGGCAGAGAGATCCAAGATGGCCGATTAACAACAGCTCAGGATTGTAGCTCCCAGTGAAAGCACAGAGAGCGAGTGGATGCCGCACTTTCAGACTAATTTTTGTTGCCCACAGACTGGGAGATTCCCGGCGGAGGAGCCACACGTGTCGCCAGCGCTACTTTTTTGGCCAGCGCAGCTGTTTTGCCAGTGCCCTGGCATGGCGTGGCACTTTTCAGTGCAGAGTACACGTGACTGGGTGCCCGTTGACTCGGGCTCAGCTGGTCCCATCCCCACAAGGAGAACAGCAATTGGAAGTGCTGAGGACTGAGAGTTTCACAGTAAGCACAGCTGAACCCGGGAAGGCCTAGCTCTGTGGGGAAAGGGCGTCCGCCGAAGGAAAACTAAGAAACAGGAAAAACTTCATCACCAACAAGCCGGACATCCACTCAGAACCAATAATTACAAAGATGACAGGCGGATAAATCCACAAAAATGGGAAGAAACCAGTGCAAAAAGGCTGAGAACACCCGAAATCAGAATGCCTCTCCTCCTATAGGGGATCACAGCTCCTCATCAGCAAGAGAACAAGGCCTGATGGAGAATGAGTGCCATGAACTGACAGAATCAGTCTTGAGAAGGTGGATAATAAGAAACTTCTGTGAGCTAAAAGAACATGTACTAACCCAATGCAAAAAAACTAAGAACCTTGAAAGAAGATTTAACGAAATGCTAACGAGAATGGATAACTTAGAGAGCAATATAAATGAATTGATGGAGCTGAAAAACACAACACTAGAACTTTGCAAAGCATGCACAAGTTTCAACAGCCGAATTGACCAAGCAGAAGAAAGGCTATCAGAGGTCGAAGATCAACTCAATGAAATAAAACAAGAAGACAAGATTAGAGAAAAAAGGGTAACAAGGAATGAACAAAGTCTCCAAGAAATATGGGACTATGTGAAAAGACCTATTCTACGTTTGATAGGTGTACCTGAATATGACGAAGAGAATGAATCCAAGCTGAAAAATACTCTTCAGGATATTATCCAGGAAAACTTCCCCAATCCAGCAAGGCAGGCCAATATTCAAGTAAAGGAAATACAGAGAACACCACAAACATATTCCTCAAGAAGAGCAACCCCAAGGCACATCATCGTCAGATTCACCAGGATTGAAATGAAGGAGAAAATGCCAAGGGCAGTCAGAGAGAAGGGTCGGGTTACCCACAAAGGGAAGCCCATCAGACTCACAGCAGATCTCTCAGAAGGAACTACAAGCCAGAAGAGAGTGGGGGCCAACATTCAACATCCTTAAAGAAAAGAACTTTCAACCCAGAATTTCATATCCAGCCAAACTAAGCTTCATCAGTGAAGGAAAAATAAAATTTTTTGAGAACAAGCAAGAACTCAGA